>VYZV01035787.1:4963-68379 GCA_013401275.1 Pandion haliaetus | reverse complement strand
TTTTCTTCCCCCCCCCCCCCCCCCCCCTCTCCTTTCAGTGTTAGTGCAACTGTTCAGGTTTCCTCTGATACTGACTCTATAATACTGAGGTCATGAACTAGAGCTGCTTTCTCCACATCTTCCCTGTTCCTGGAGATGTCTCCCATTTCATCCTCTGCTTTTATGTGGCTTGAGATAGCTTGGTCTTTTTACACAGTGAAACCTGAGGAAGGGAACCTTGTTTGTATTAAGAGGTTTGTAAGAGTGAAGTGCACTGGATAGCAGTGGCAATATCTAAATAAAGAGAGGAACACTGCTAAATCCCTTCATTTTGATTCTCTCTAGTTTTCATGAATTGATTTAATTCTACAGAGATGTGTGTGGCCAGGAAAGCAAGAGTTTCCAAGAGAGGGTAGATGTTCTAGTTTTCAGAGCCAGCACAGTATCACTGGGGCCTAGAGGTATTTGGAGCTGTCAAAACCCATTTTGCTGGAGCTCTGGCTTCTTGTCCACAACACAAAAGAGCTTCGCATTCTTTGAGCTGTGTTAAACAATCATTTGAAACTGCTTTAATTTTTCCTTAATGTTGAGGCTTACGAGATATTTGCACTGCAGGCATTTCATGTTGGTCAACCTCTACAGCCTGAAGCTGTTGTGAGGCATTACTGCATGCTCCTGTGAAATTCTCTATGTAGATGAAATATGAATAAATCTGAAATATCTATCCATGTTGAATAATTTACCTGGCTCAGTTATCAAAGTGCTTGTTTCTGAAGTGGAGTGCAGATCTTACCTCACTTGTTCATAGCTAAACCAGTCTGGTTTCTCCCGCTCACCACTCCCTTCTGCAAAAAGAAATAGGGTATCGGTCCTGCAACAGCAATAGTTATCTCTTGCTCCTGGGCTTGCCTCAAGCATCGCCTCTCATGGAGTCGTTGAAAACAGGCAATTGTCCACATTACTGCTCCTATGTGGCTCTGGCCATTGAGCCCATGAAGAGGGTGCAGGCTTTTATCTGCTGGCAAGCCGTGCTGGGGTCCTCCAGTCTTCAGGAGGCAGAGCCTCATGCTTACGTGGGGCTTTGTGCTCAGCCTTGTGTGGGTTTGAATGTGAGTGTTTTAATGCTTATTAATGAGCAAATGCTGCAAACTGTATAGAAACTACATGTGGCTGCAAATTAGGAGGGAAACAATAGAGCTAAGTGAAGCTAGTGTGTTTAAAGCTGGCAGTGATCAAGTAGAGGACTTAAGATGTGTGGCTTCACATCTCTGCTTTTTCTTTCCTTGGCCACCTTTCTTCTGTGTTCTTGGCCAGGCTCTAGCCACTGGGTAATATATGTTGGGTATGAGTTGCTTGTTGAAAATAACTTCTGGAAGAAATGGTTTTGGTATTAGAGAATCAGATGTGCTCTTGAAGGATCTGTAGTACAGTGTCCTTAGCTAATCTACCTGTTAGAGGTGTGCACCTAATTCTTTGCTTTAGGCAGAAGGCATAAAAATAGCTAGTGGTGTGTGAAATACTCCCTTTTCCAAAAGAGACTTAAATTTTACTGCATCAGTTTAATGGAACGGTTGATAATATCAGTGCTGTGTAAGAAAACTTAGCTTCCAACAAACTGCGTAACAGTTAAGGATTACTTTGTAGTCACCTTGCTCCTTTATCCTTAGCCTTTAAATAAATTCGGTTTATTCCTTCTCCTGTCTCATGTAGAAAAACAAGCGTCTGTAAACTCTTCTAGTTGCGTTCTTCCCCTGTCTTCAAGCTCCACTTTGTTTCCTTCTGGTGTTCAGTTAAACTGGTGTGTTCAGACCTGGTGATGAAAGCAAGAAGAGAGGTTTCGGAGTGTTTGAAAATAACCAGAATATTTAACTGCTGGAAGTTGGGCAACTGTCTCCCAAAGTGAGAATGGGCAGAGAAGACAAGCAGTATCTCTGTAAACATTGAAAGCTGCCTAGAAGAAAGGAGAGATTTGTGTAAAACAGTGTTTGTATGATGTGCCACTTAAAGCAAAAAATGTCTTCCTGTCTTCAAGCCAGCTTTTTCATTCTCTAACCTTCGACGATGTAAAATGACTGCTTTTTGCTAGATGCCGCCTGCTGAAACCATTCCTCAGGTGAAGAAGGAGAAGCACAGTACACAGGCCAAGAACAGAGCGAAGAGGAAACCTCCCAAAGGAATGTTTCTTTCCCAAGAAGATGTGGAGGCTGTTTCCGCCAACGCGACAGCTGCTACCACTGTACTCAGACAACTGGACATGGAATTAGTCTCAATCAAACGACAGGTATGGGTGGTATAGTTCAAGAATAAGTGCTATTTTTGGTGGTAGTGCCTGTCACAGCCTGCAAAGTTCACAGGAATTTGTAGCTTGGCAGTGATGATGCACATCATTATGTGGCTTAATTGACAAGCTGCTAGCCTTGTGCTATGAACTAATGCAGCCCTGTTTTACATCTCTTATGTTTTATAGTTCTATGGGCAAGACTACTTTATACCTAAAGTGAAGCAAGGAGAAGTCCATAGCAGTGACTTGAAGAAACATTTGCTGGAACTTTAGTGTTTCTTGCAGTTCAGAGTGCCTTATGTTTTAACTATGAACTTCCCTCAGATGACATTGGCTTCAGCAGTATCTGATCTCCATCTGCAGCACTTGGTTTCCTTTACCTCTTCATATGGTACTTTTGGAAGAGGCAGATACATTTGTTTTATTCACTGTTAGAGAGAATACATCATACAAACTTTCCTATGTACCTTTTGCTTCCCTGATGGATCTGCCTTTTAAACAAGTGTTTTTCAAATATCTGTTAGTAAAGGCAGGTTTACTACATGAGTCTGTTTCCTAGATCTAAACATTTTCACTGTTTTTAAAGCAGAGATCTTGCTCAAGGTCTTCATTAAATTCAATAAATTGGTATTTTGGTCTGAAGCCTCTTTCTTGGCACTTCGGGAGAAGCGGAGCTCCCTAGCAGTCTTTGATTCATTCCTTGCTGTGAACAGGGCATTTCTTCTTATGCTGGGCTTTATACAGACCTGGAAGCTGGGACAGTTCTTGCTCCAAATAACTTGCAGGCAGGATAGAATAAATTAAATGGGATCTCCTTATGTACCAGCTGCTCCTGCATTCCTTTCTTTTTGGAAAAGGGAGGTTGTGAGGAAAAACAGGAATGCTGAGCTCATGGAGTTCCTGCCAGCGCTGCTGGAAGAAGGCTTGTCCAAAGATATACAAGATATATATATATATATATAATCCTTGTTAAAGGGATGAAACTTTCTTTTCAGATTCAGAACATAAAACAGACAAACAGCGCACTCAAAGAAAAACTTGAAGGTGGTATAGAACAATACAGACTTCCAGAGGTAGGATCATTTTCTGACCCGTGTTTATTGTGGAGATAAATATTAATTTGTGTTTACATACCAGGGCTATTCACGTTGCCAGTAAACTAGGACCAATGTCCTATTAGTTGTTAGTGTGAATCAAGACCTTTACCATATTCACTGTTGTTGTGCAATGGAAAGAAATGGGAGTTGAGAAGAAAGTAAGAGCAGTGTTTAACATGTGAAAGTGGTTTCTAACAGAAGCACAGTTATTCCAGATATGCCATGTTTTGTCAGTGTTGTAACCGTATGCCCTTGTGAGAAGTAGTTGCTTTTCTCTAAATACTGAGAAACGTAGGAGAGGATGTTAATGGCCCATCTTTCTCTTGGCACTTGATGCTTTTGCTGTTTTCCTTCCAACTCTGGTACCTCATGCTGGAAATAATTTGACCAAGATTACAGAGGGTGTCTGTGATAAAAACAAGTAGGTGCTTTGGAAGAGTGTGGCTCTCTGTTATCAGCTCAGTCCATTCCCTATCTTTTTGTATTACCATGACTTACAGGCGCAGTGTATGTCATACTTAACTGAATGGATGCCATACGCAGTTCTTTGTTGAAAATGTTGTTACTAAAAGCAATGATACAGTTTGAATAGCAATTAATTCCTTGTGTTTTTGTGAGGTTTTTGTGAGCTCAGATACAAGTGAAAGTTGTTGCTTATGTAAATGAAGTTACCTGATTTTTTGATGTCTAGGTTGTTCAGAAATTTAATGCACGTTGGACCACGGATGAGCAGCTTCTTGCTGTGCAAGGTATGGCACTACAAGTCTATTTGTACTTCAGTTGGTGATAATCAAAACTCTGCTGCATTTCAAAGCTGTGTTTCCCTTCAGTGGCTAGTGAAGGATTTTGACATTGCTGTCTACTAATACCCAAAGAATGGAACAGGGAAACAATATCCTCCCTTCCCCCCCTAGGCAGTATAAATTGCACCATACGAATGTTTGCAAATAATCTCTGCTCGTCCAAGCTTTCAGAAAGTGAAACTCTACTGAAGTTACTGCTATGCTCTTTGTCTGCATAACTTCTCATGTAGTACAGGCAGATTTACACAGGTGTTCTAGATTTGGCTCTGCCCATCTTTACTACATATCTGTTCTCTTCTCCTGGGCTAGTCTTAACTGTGCATCTTGCCCAATTTAGAGGTGTTTTTTTTTTTTTCTTCTGGATTAATGTGAGGCTTGAAACCTTGACAGAAGTTCAGCTTCAGATCCTTGTGCTGTGACTTCATCCTGATTTGTGGTCTTTGTGGAAATAACACATTGCTTTTGTTTTTCTTTTTGTTGCTTTTAGCAATCAGGAAATACGGCCGAGACTTTCAGGCAATCTCTGATGTGATTGGAAACAAATCTGTGGTGCAAGTGAAAAACTTTTTTGTAAATTATCGACGTCGCTTCAACATAGATGAAGTTCTACAGGAGTGGGAGGCAGAGCACGGCAAAGAGGAGACAAATGGAACCAATAGCCAGAAGCCTGTAAAATCCCCTGATAATTCCACTAAAATGTCCGAAGAGGAAGATGAGGTAAATCCAATTTAAGTCACATAAAATTCCCAATATGAGCTCAGTTCAGATAAGTGTGTGTGTGTATATATATATATGCTCTTTAAAAAAGCCATTTTTGACAATCTTCAATCTGAGCATATTTCACTTCCTCTGGATATACAGGTTCCAGTACTGATTTGGGGAATTGGGAATTCCAGACATATATGAAAGTGGAAAGAAACAGTTAATTTGCAGCCCTCTGACAGGATCTGTATCTCATCAGCACATGGACATTTTAATGCCTCTTGCTGCTGAAACCCCATACATCTTTATCTCACTTGGATGTTTTCCCTGCACTCACTTCTCCAAGCTGTTCTAGGTTTGGCTTTGTGGGACTGTACAGTCTTCTGCGGCAAAGCTTGCTCTTTCATTTTTGACAATGGAGTGGTTTCACTCCAGGGAAGGGAAGAAAGCTATAACAAGGAGAGTGTGTGAAACTGTTCACTCTGGAATTACCTAGAGGCAAAGTTTCCTTGATTTTACAGCAGTTTCTGTGAAGACAGAAATTCTAGAAACAGCGTCTCCTTGATGGAGCTTCACGGAGTTAACACTTCTCCAATGACAATGTGTGTTAAACACTCTACAGTCTCTTAGTTAACTTAAATATGAAAGTTAGTTACAATAATGTAATATTAACACAGTCTTGCAAAAGAAAACCCCACTAGAGGTTTGCATGTTAAAAATGCCTGATCTAGGACTCCCTTTGGCCTAATTTTATAAGACGGCTTGGCACAAAAGCTGTATCTTCTAAATGCAAGCACAGTCAACAGCGTAAGGCAAATTTTGGTCTCACATGGGCTAAAGACTTCTCAGCGTACTGTATATTCTTGTTGCCCTGATTATGGTTGGCTTACTTGTACGTTTCCATTCAGACATTCAGAGAACTTCATTGCTGCACAAATCCTAACAATGTGTTATTCAGAGATGCTTATATTTGGGGACTAGGTCCAAAGGTATGGCAGATGAACAAAACCAAACTCAAAAAACTTGCCTTCTCAGAAGGGTGTGAGTGAAGTTGTCCCATTCTTCCGGAATTGAGAGCTGGAGCAAAGAAGCAATGATACTAGTATGTAGCCATCCATTTGAAAGACAGGTGGCTTGTGTCACTGTCTTTTCCTGTGACCAGTAGAGTTGTATCTGTTGGCAGTGCAGAGTTTTTCTTCTCTGAGTTCTCTGAGATTCTTCATGGCTTCAAATATACCTTTGCTCCTGAAAGTTACAGTCAAAAAAGGGGAGTCTCACTTGAGATAGGAAGAAAATCATTGCAGCAGGAACTGGAGTGTGCTGTGTGGCCAAGTGTGGATACTGGAGCAATGGGGGTCCCAAAGAACTTAGCAGAGGAGGAGGAGAGAGAGTGGAGGCATGACAGTAAGCTCTGGTGAAATGACTGGTGGAGCAGCAGTTGTGGTCCCCAAAATAGTGATGTTAAGTGCCCAGGCTGGGGCCAAGCAAGTGCTGAGTTGTGGAAAGGAGATCAAGACAATAGGCTGGTGGGAATAGTTGCAAAGGCTAGAGAAAAGGCAGCTATTGCAAGAGTCAGTTTAGTGTGCCCTGCAGTGCAGTAATGGATGAGGGCAGAGCCTGCCTGCACCAGGCTGGCACAGGCAGGAGCCAGGCAGGGTGGCAGTGAGCTGCCAGCTGTGACATACCATGTATGCCTTCCACAAGCCGCATTGTACTAGTGTTCCTTGATGAAGCCTACTTTGGACAGTAGGAACTGATGTGTCACAGCTGGGAGGAGGAATGTGCTGGCAGCATGGAGGGGATTTTAACTACCAAGCCTGCAGCTTTTTATAAAAATGCACAAAGAAGGGACACAGGGGTGTTGCACACTGGACATCCATCTAATGGCCACCATGCTCTCTGAGTACATCAGACATTGCCTCTCAGGCTGGCTGTAAATGTGGTGCTCCTGCCTTTGGAGGTGACATAAGCACAGTGCTGACTGGGTGCCTCTCTGAGCAGTTCTGGGGGCAAAGTGAAATGTCATTGGGATTATCACATAAGTGATCTAATGGGCTAGGAGGTCCCTCCTGAGCTGCGCAGTACCGTGTGGCTGGTGCCTGCTCTTGAGAGCGCTTGCACAGGCGTCTGGTCAAGTCGGGTGGACTCAGTCAGCAGTAGCCAGGAGAAGACTTTGTTGGCCTAACACTGAAGTGCCTCGGGTGCTTTCTCCCCTGTCATGCCTTGTCTGCCTGGCTGCCAGCCTAGTAAAAGCTTCGTCAGCCCTCTGTCTGCTTGGGGCTTTCCCCTTTGGTGTGTTTTCACAGCAAGCGGTCACAGTACCCTTTTTTTTTTTTTTTTTTTTTTTTTTTTAATAGAGGGGAGGTGAGACTTGATTATAGAGCAGCCTCAACTCCAGTCTTAATTCTTGCATGTTTACACTCCAAACAAATCGCAGTGTGGCTCAGAATAGGGGAAGCTGCTGTGATTCCTCTCATGTGCTAGGGTTGTTTGTTTTGTTGCTTTCAGTACTATGGATCTGGGGTGAAGTTTGGAGATGCAAGAAAGCCTATGTGTATTCATTTTTAAACTAAACGTCTCCTTTTTCTCTCCCCTTCCCCCTTCCCTCCAGGCTACTTCTGTTCTTGATGTCAGATATGCATCTGCTTCGTGAGAAGGTGCTGTAGCCTAGAACAATTTGTGTTGACTACTGTGTTATCCAGGATATCAGGTATTAGCAAACCTCAGACAGCCATCTGCATCATATCTGTGGACAAGCAGCTATTACCAAAAAAAGGCAAACGCTTCCAGTCCTGTGCTACATCTGCCTTAATCTCCCCTCATTCCTCCATACTGCCTCCACTTTCTTTCAAAAGCACCCAGGTAGCTCAGCTCTCCACTTCATCAGTGTCCTGCTTAAGCGTGGGGATTTCTAGAACCAGTAACACCTGTCTGTAAATTTTGACCAACCTGCAAAACAAGAAGCTCTTTAGCAGCCCCACAGTAACTACACATTAGGAGTTCTTACAATACTTGGTCCGTAGGGTATAAGTACATATTGCTGCATGGCCTTGTGGTCTCCGCTTCCTGTGTATTCTTATGATGACACTATTATTAGCGAGCTTTCTATAAAGGAGAGGCCTGTGCACATGCCAGTGGTGTCAGGTTTGTTCTGAAATGACAGGGCATGCTAACAAGCAATCTTGAATAATGCAAAATGATAGGAAATGTTATTTCTAAGGTTTGGTCAGTCCAAGGTTGTAAATGTAACTCATTACACTTCTGGTTTGTGCAATTCTTTCCACTGTATATGTGTGGTTTTGCTTCATAGAAAGCTCCCTAATTGAGCATTTTATTCCTGTATATTTTAATGGCTTTTATTTAGTGCAAAAGGGAATACATAACCTGAAACAGTTTGATACGCTATTTAACCCCTGGCATTCAGCATTTGCATTGTAACTTGTTAAATGAGTGCTACACAACTTTCTTTTTCCTGATCCTCTGCGGGATTAAGTCAAAACAACTTTCTCTGGTGCCTCTCCTTTTGGAATATGTGCCTTTTTACATTTGGCTACCATAGGTCACTTTCTGTCCCAGTGTCTAATTCCTCCTTAGAGCGCTGTTTGCCAAAGACATCAAACTGCTTCTCCCTCGGGAAGTCTGGATGAGGGTTGGAGCACCGAATTCAACCTTCAGGTAGTTTTTAGTCTCTCAGAATTTTAATGGAGAAGATCTGGGTTAATTTCATTGGCCATTTTAACCCTTCTGAAGCACACATTGCTTTCATGTTCTGAACCAAAATATGCAATTTAAAATCTAAGAGGTGCTTTTCCAAATATTTGGTGCATGCAGCTTTCAAATCCCCAGCCCTCTGCTCAGACGACCTGTACTGTGGCCTATCTAGCTGGCTTGGACCGGAGCTGTTCTTTAAAGTCCTGTATGACGACTTTGTACCTTGAACCAAGGTAGTTGCTGACTGCTGAGCAGACAGCGTTCAGAGAAGCTAGAAGCAGCAGTATTACTTCTTGTCCATTGGAAAGCTGCAAAATAACACTAGTCACAAAGCATTTAAAAATGGTTAATTTAATGATGTTGGAAGAAACCACCAGGTGTCTTTGCATGTGGAAAAAAGGACCTTTTCCTCTACAGAGGGTTCAAGCCAAGATGGCACACAGCAATGTATGGCACCAGCCTCTCTTAACACAACCTGAAATGAGCTAGTCCATATCCTGGCCTGCAGCTGAGGTGCTGCAGCTCAGAGTCTAGCCCTGAACTTGGTGCTGATGTTTGAGCTGCTGAGCTGTGCCGTGTTGTGTGCTGTGACGGCTCTGTTCTCTGTACCTAGACGAGGTAGGCTAATGCCAGCTGGCTAACAGCCAGCTGTGACTGCACCTCCTGCAGTGTAGACACAACCCAAGGAAAGGCAGGGGAGGTAGCCTCATGTACCGCTGAGGTGGTCTTCTCCTTGGGCCTTGTGTGAGGAAAGTAATTCAACATCAGAAATCGAGCAACACCACACAGGCGAAGGAGTCGATAGGCGTATCTTAGGACAAGCTGGAGTGTGGAGCCCAAAAAGTCTGTTTCAGCCACTTTGCAGCTGCTTCTGAGCAGTTTCATTCTGGTAGCTCCAGAGGGATCCTTTGAGGTGATGGGAGGATGGAAGGGATCTATTCCCTGTCCTCTGTACTGGAAACCTGTAATCCCAAGTTTGTGGCAGTGTCTCTACAGCTGTTGATGTGAACTGGCAGCTCTGATGGTGGCCCTGCAAATGTTCCTTCAGTCCTGTGCCAGTTGGAGTTGGGAGTCTCTTGTGGGAAAGGACACTAGTTGTTAGCCAGTGTGAATTAGGATTAAAGATGGGCAAATAGCACTGTGAATTCAGCTGACAGTTCTGCTGTAAAGCAATGCCGCTCATTAGAAATACTCTAGTATTAAACCTCCTCCTGGTACCAATGCATGGAGACAGGTCCTTGCCAGTGTGAGAGCTGTGTGAGCTTGCATCCCAGATGGTGAAATTCATCAGGAGAGGCTTCTGCTGGCAAGTTACCTGTGAGGACTTCTCATCAGTTTTTGCCCTCAAATCTGTCCATCTTATGATCAGAAAAGTTGTGTTTTGGCTTCATCCCCAAGGGGTAGGGGGAAACATGTATAATTCATGATACTAGGAAGAAAAAAGTTGTTTAATTACTTTTCAGTTGACTGCTATCTTATTGTAGTTGATACATACAATATAATAGCACTGTATTTTAAACGTTTAGTTTTTTACATTCTCTTTAACTATGTTTTTAAATGCGATAAAATAATTTTAGCTTTTGAAAGTTTAAATGGTTTGGTCTTGTTTAGGTGAAGACCCTTATTTTCTTTTTTAAATGGGTCAAGCATTAGATACATCAACTGGTTGCATTCTGATTAGAAGGGTCCACAAAGACAACTGCATAAGATAGAATATTCACTTAAATTTTGTTTCTTAAACTATCAATGTGAATGTCATAATTATATATATTTTGTGGAAAATGGGAAATTATTTCTCCTAAGTATAAGTTATTGTGCAAAATATGGTATCGTTAAAGAAAATGATAGTTTAAGTTTTAGTTTTAGAAATCTTAAAGATATAAAAGTGTATTGCATATGCATAAACAAATTTCATTTGTTCTATTTAATTTTTATGTAGTTGTGTAAAGTGCTAGGTAACTTCTTTTTTTGCTTATCCATTAAAACAACCTTGTTACTTGAATATTTGTGTTTAACTGGTTTGAAACAGTGATCAATTTTTGTAATATAATCTTATAACCAAGGGAAAAAAAAATACATGCCTCAGTTGTGCTTAACAATATAGCAACAATGTACAATCAGATGCTTAAGACCATAGTAGCCATAACTGGTAGTGCAACCACAATGGTTGTGTCTTGATATATTTAATACCAATGGGGATAATGAATTCTTAATATATTTTTACAAGTTTGCAACCAGGAAGACCCCATAAATATCCACTAGAACACTTTTTTAATAGTTAATATAAGAGTGAAACTCTTATTCTCTTAAAGCAATGTCCTGACAAACATTTTTCTTTCCTGTACAAGTACATCTGAAACATTATGTATTAAAATATGCTCATTGTCACTTTAAATTTCAGTTTTTATTCTCTAAATCGCTAATATGCTGTTGGTATTCTTGCACACCAAATACGAGCCAAACAGTGCATTACACTAACTTGATCACTGGATTTGTGAACATAAATCTCCAAGTCAATGAAGCGCAAAAATATCGTGGGAGATTTTTCTGATAATGCTTTTTTTTGAAATCTGTACAAAATTATGCATAGCCCATTCAGCGATGAGTGGCCTGATATTTANAAAAAAAAAAAAAAAAAAAAAAAAAGAAATTATTTTTATTAGCTCCAGCTTGTCTTCAGCAAGTCAAAATCTAGTGATCTTGTGCAATGCCCCTAAAGCAAATACTTTCTGCCACTCCCTGGATAAATGCAGCTTTTCCTGTTGATAGTAAAGCACAATTGCAGTGAAAGTTACAGTTCAGAAGATGGAAGGTCAGTATAGTCTATGCATGTTGTATAATAATGAGTGTTTACATTCATATTCTCCTAAAATAAAATTTATACTGGAGTGTATAGTATTCCATTATGTAGATTTTATCAATTTTGTTAACTGCTTATAGATTGCTTAAAAGAAGTTTTTTCAAGATTTTAAAAGATGTATAAGGTTAAGTTTGCAAATATAATGGAAATGCTGTATAGCTTTTGAAGTGATAAAATACTCGTTGGGATTTTAAAGAAAGTATGTTGTAATAATGCTGTTGTAAGTAATATTTTAAATGTCTTTTTTGCCTGTTTTCTATAATTCAGCACACTTCCTGTGATGAATGTTCATAGCATTATAAAATTGCTTAGCCACTGAAAAGTAACATTTGGTTTTGAATTATTTTACTGTATGAGGAATTATAGTGGGGTAAATTCCTTTGTGAAATTCTACATAATTCATTTTTCTATGATTTCCAATGTTTGCTGACATCAAATAAAATTTTTTCAAGCCATTGATGTAATAAAATATGTAGTAAAATGTTATTGATGTAAAATGTGGTTCTGCTATGTAATTGATCCCCTACCTTTTCAGATTTTGGTCAGGAGAACCAACTGGGGTTTGCCCCTTCCTGTATTGTGTCGTTGGAGCGCAGGTTAACTGCCGCTGGAGTCAGCGGGCAGAGTCCCAGTCTCAACCAGTCTTTAGTACGGTGCTGCCAGCTGGAGCTGCCTGGTGCAGTTCATGCCAGTGGTCCTGGAGAGACTGCCGCTCCTTTTTTGATGGTGCGGTGTATTGCTTCGCCTGGCCATGCAGCTGCACGCTCTGCAGTCCCACCGGCACGGGCATCGCCTTCAGCCAACGGGCAGCACTGTCGTGAGGCAGCTCTTGTGTTTGGGAAGCAGTGGGCCTGGGATGCTGGCTGGTCTTGAGGGGCTAGAGCCGGAGTCTAGCTCGGAGGGTACGGATGGAGGCTAGCTGACAGCGTCATTGCTATTATAATGAGGACCTGAAGAGTAAACTGTCTGCTGCATGCAAAGCGCTAGCCCTTGGCTGTACAAGTTAACAAGATCATCATCTTTGTCCTGCAATGAATGAAATAGACTTAAAATATATAGGAAAAGGCAACTCTTACCCTTGAAGCTTAGCAATGTGTAGATGTTGCTATCACAAATGCTCAAAATGGCAGGAAATTTTACACTGGGGTTGAACCTTGGTATTTTCAGGAAGGTAGTATTTTCTGTCTTCACGTGCTGGGTGCAACTAAGCACTAAATGCAGAATCACAGACAAGACGTTATAGGGCAGTTCAGGGGAACTGCTTCGTGTTGTCTTATTACATTCAACAGGCAGGGTACCAGCAGTGCTTTGTGAGTCTGGGTGTTAGCACAGGACAAATGACAAGGAGTTTTCTGCTTTGCTGGCATGTGTTAAATGCAGCAGAACTAATACAGCAAGATACTGTGGTGGTTTCCAACGCTGTAGTAGGAGGGCAGGAATTAGTCATGCCTTTTTTAGCAGAGTCATCTGACTTTTTAAGATCTTTAAGCCCTTAACCTTCAATATAAACCAGCCCTTCCTGCCCATGTGCCCCCTCGAACCCCAAAGTAAAACAAAGAGAAACAAATAAAGAAGGAACTTTCCCTCCTTTCAATCAGGGAGCATAAGCAGGTGAGGAAACTGGGACTTCTCTGCCCAAACACATACCTGAGGAATCTCCTGAGGAGTCCAGAAGCAAAGGTGAAGTAGTGGTAATGCTACCATTTTAAAAACACAGGTGCTATATTTGTACCTAGTAATGGTATGTATTTGTAAATGGGAATGCAGTGTTGAATTAATGCTGAATGGAGTTAAAATGCTGTATTTAGTATTCCTGATGGCCTGTTTCCTACATAAACAAATTGGTATCTGTTAACTTCCAGTGTTGAAGTCTTAAGGCATCAGCACTCCAGCAGCTACTGTGGTTTAGACTTTTAAGGTCTGACCTTAATTAAGCTTTGGACCTTAACTAAGAATAGGAATATGTGTATATGGGGAAACCTTGTTTTCCAGAACGCATACATGTGTCTTCCAGGCCTTTCCCATCTCTGCAAGCTGAGGAGTATGAACAGCACAGCAGCACCGAGCACTTCTCCCTTAGCATAGGAGCTGCCTTGCAGGATGCAATATGAGCTGGAGTTCAGGCTGAAAGGGAAGAGTTCAGTATTGGTGCTGTTTGTGTGCTGAGATATTAATCTAATCCCCAAGTATCAGCTTTATGAAATAACAGCGTAAGCGCGGATTTTATTTCATAAACCAACTTCCAGTCTGAAAGATACAGTGTGGTGTTTGAGAGAGAGCTGGCTATCAAACCTATTATCTCATTCCCCTCTAAACCGTGCTCTGGCTTATCCACCCAAATCGTCTTTGAACTAATACGAGGCAAATGTAATTTCTGGTCTTGCTTTTAGTAAACAAAATGTGCATGTGTGTATGTAAAAACAAGAAAAAAAACCCCAACCAAACAAAAACAAAACAAAAAAGACCCCCCAAAACTCAGCAAAGGGCCTGCTGACAGTGGTAGAGGAATTGTTTGCTCCTATTGCAGAAGGGCTAAGGAGAGAATTACTGTAAAATACTAAGGCAACTAGTTTCTGAAGTCATCAAGAAGGGAAATCTTGAGGGCAGTAGCATACAGGAGGTCTGAACTTTTAGCAAAGATGGAGAAATCACCTGGAAGTTTCCCCTACTGAAAGGGGAGAAGTTTGCATGGAAGAAGGCTGCAGGCCTAGCCTAACAAGGGCAGCAAAGGGCAGGGACTTGTAAGATGGGGAAAAACACCGATCAGCCAAGGAGTTTACACTGGGGAGATCAGGAAATGGGAGTAAGAGAAATGGCATGTGTCTTGCTGACTTCTGTTTCCAGCCAGAGGTGAGGGTGAGGGAGAGGTTGCGATGTTTGTTCTGCCTCTGGGCAGACAGTTTTCACTAAGGTAGTTTGGAACAGGAGGAGGTGTGTGAGGTGATGGAAATAAAACATGCACATGTGAACTGGGAGGAGCTTTTCCCCATCTGCACCCTTTGGGGCAGCAGGTACAATTTGTCTGACACCTAGCATATGAAACTGTATGGCTTAGCAAGACCTGAATAAGCTTTTAAAATGGAAGATGATACTATGTGACTGACAAAGCTGTGAACTGATTTCTAAAAGAAAAAGATGAATAGGAGATCTAGGTAGCTGCAGACTCCTTGATATTGTCTTGTGTATTCAAGGTTTAGAATAAGTCATGATAGAAAGGAGGATTAGGTGAATTAATAAAATAGAAGAATGGTTGCAATGGGCTTGCCAGAGAAAGACTTGTGCCTGACTAGTCAATCACAAGGTGCAGGATTCATCAGTGGGTATGGATATCACTGCCTGAGCTCGCTGTCCAGAATCCCTTAGAGAGAAATAAGCTTTTCTAGGGTATAATTAATTTAATCCTAAATTAGATGTTGAAAACTGATCTAATGTATTACACCCTGAAAGTGCTTATTTCTCTCCTTATTATAGATTATAGGCAGAGCCTAGGGCTCTGTCTCAGATGTGGAAGCTGGGCATTAACCATGCTAGTGCCATGGCTGCCTGGGCTTAACCCTAGGAGGGGGCAAGGACTTGGAGACCTCACTGCAGCACTGGGCATTGTACTTCCAGCTAGACGAAGAAACGTCGATGCTGTCATACCAATGCTTTGAAAACGTCCTCTGGGGTATTGTGTACAATCCTGGTTCATCCCCTGGAAGGCAGGTCTGCCCGAGCAGATGGAAACGGAAAGACGGCACCCAGTGAGCTTGGCTTGCTCGGGCGGGTGGAAGAAGGGCTGGGGGTTGTGCCTGTTCTCTGTAAATGGCACCCGGGGGATCACAGGTTAAGATAAAGGCAGTGTGGATGGGCAAAAAACTAGGCCAGATTTTAGTCTGTCCATATTCCTAGTGAGGTGATTATTCCAGGTTTGGGGACAAATCTCTCCAGTAATCCTAAACTCTGAAAATTGCGAAGGAGGTGCCATGGTTACTGAGCTGAACTCCACACAGCAGAAGATTCTTTCCAGCTCCCTGCTTCTTGGTACAGAAGGGTATTGGGCAAACTCTGGTTTGCCAGTTGGGTCCACCCTTACTGCCAGCTGGTTTTCTTCCTTCAGAAGAGTAGCCGTGTAGAATCACAGGGATTTGTACTGTTGGCAGGGTCACAGCTTCTGGTGGAAGGGTGCTCCAGGAGATGCACCTACCTCTGTATCTGTAGTCTTCCCCTGTTCCGGGTGCCTGGCTGCCTGCAGCTGGCCAGCACGTTGCAGAGGCCAAGCAGCTCTCTGCTATGAAAGGCGAAGAGAGGTGCTGTGAGCGTGTAAGAGTGTGCTGGTTGTGGATTTTTGAGTCTGAGCTTGCACCAGGTGAAGCTGCTGGCTGACAGCTGTGTGGGTGAGAGCTGGGAATGGAGGACTCCCTGGAGCTGTCAGGTCCATGGCTATGCTCTGCGTGCTGCCTGCGGGGTGGGATAAATGGCTTTGTGATAGGGGAGGCTAAGAGAAATGCCCTTGGCCAAGTAAAAGTTGTGTTGTGGCGCTCTGGTCTGGATTTTGCACATGCTATTCTGGGTATAGAAGCCGATTTGAAGAGGCCTTGACTTGCTCTGGTCGCCTTGCCAGCCTTGGACCGCAGCCCACAGCAGCCAGGCTACTTGGTGCTGGGATGCGGTAACTCCTCGTTCTCCCAGTGCCAGGCCCAGGACCTCACTGCTGGTGTGGGGAGGCTTGGGAAGGGCATTCACAGGAGCACCAGCAGGTTCCCAGAGATTCCTGCTATGTTGGTTCGGGGATTTTGTGTTGGCTTTTGTTTTCTTTCTCCTCATGTAAGATGAATTTGGTTCCCTATAGGAAAGATTGGCTTGAAGGATTCTGTTTCTTTTAATTTCAGTAGCTACTGGATGTTGAGTTTCCCCAAACTGCAGCACAGCATGTCCTGTGGGCTTGTCTCCATCATTGACAACTGAATTGCTTGTCCTGCTTTCCTGTAGGGAGGGTCCCTACTCCTGTCCTGTGCTCTTTCCTCGTGAAGGAGGATTAAATCTGCTTCCTGCTATGAGATATAGTGGGAAACCTGGGACAGAGTTGGAAAATTCTGGAGCTGCTGAACAAGTATGTCCTCCTGAAGATCCCAAATCTTCATTGCTTGTTGAAATACGCCTCTGATAACAGAACCAGCTCTCTGTGCCTTGGTGCCTTTTAAGTGCTCTAGAAATGTACCTATATTGGGGGGACCTTGCTGGACCCAATTTCCATTCTTTTGGGCCCTCTCTTGAAGAAGCAGCTCAGGTAAGAAGCGTCATCATTCGCTGCTGAATGTTATGCCAAAAATGTCATTCTTATATCACTTTCTATCACTTTTCTATCACTTTTAGCCTTTCCAGTATAACTTTAGGGACAGCTTTTCTGATGCCAAAAGTAGTTTTGCATCCTTGATCAGTATGTTGTCTGTTAATATTATCCCTTAAAAAAAAAAAATTAAAAACAACTATTAAAAAAACAAAACCAAACCCAAAAACAGTTAATTGGATGTTTTCCTTTAAGCTAATTCCCTTTTGCTGCATGGCTGGTTCTCTCCTTGCACGATCAAGTCTCACTGGTACAAATATTCCGAGAAGATAACTTCTAACTTTAATCAAATTCTCCTTTAAAAGTATTTGTATACAGATTCCAGTTTCTGCAATTAATCACGGGAGGTCCTGGGTTCAGTGCCATGCCATACTCGGGAAGAAAACAATACTCTGTGTCTGTGCTTTATCACAAGCAGCCCCTTGCTTTGACTCTCAATGAGTGACCCAGAACCACAGTGAGATTTAGCAGCAGAAAAATAATTTAAGAGAATTGTGCTATGCACACAAGGAAGATAAACTAGTCAAGCAATTTGTTATGAACAATGCCTTTAGCCGAAGGCATGGATGGATAACTTCTCTTCCTCCTGGTTTTATTTTCGTGCATTGTTAGCAGCGAGTACTGCAATCTGCCTAGGGCTCCAGATTTGTGGTTCAGAATCCAGCATCAAGAAAAAAGACCCATAATAAATAACTATGAATTGACTTGCATCTTCACTGCCCTCAAATGTGTGCTGCCTAGGGCCTCCGTAATGTGAAATGCACTAAGTCCTCTTCTGTCAGCCTGTCTCTCGAGGTGCAAAGATCTCTTACAATAAGAGGAGAACACATATATATACACATATATAAATAAATTACTCACGACTCCCTAACTTCTGCTGGATTTCCCGAGATATTTTTATATTAATGCTTTAAACTGCAAGTCTCCCACATGAGGAAGCCTGTGCTATAGGCATTAAATAAATAGCTGGGAGCCTAACCCAAGCCTTGTTAGGTGCTTTTACATAGTCTGCGCTAAGAGTTGGACCAGGTGGATAGTAAATAACTTTATAACATTAGAGCAAGTGCAGTTTCAAATGATTACCTGTCAGCCTCTCATTAGTGTCTGTGGCCAAGCAGAAACTTGACAAGGAAAGATGTGCCTTGCTAATGAAGGAACGCGTCGGCACGCTGTGAGAAGCAGCACGATTTCAGCAACGCTTTATTGACTCGAGAGCATCTAGCACCTCTGAATTGCTTCCTTGTTGGTCAGTGAACCTGTTCTGAGGACTTGGAGGAGGGAATTACGTTGGATTCAGGAAACTCTTTGCATTTTACTTTGTCCACTGGAGATGGTAATTTCCTGGATCAAACTGGTTAATCTCAAGGATTTCACTAGTAATAGGTGTTAACAAGAGGGCAGTGCTGCAATGTTTTGCTTTTGCTCTAGTATGAAAAGAAAAATTAATTTGTAAAATGAAGTGAAGAAGGTTTATATAATTTTTGTTGCTGTTCTTGCATTTGAAGGTTGCCAAAAGGCAGTGGAGTCATCTCTGTTTTTCTTGTAAAGGTGCGTTTTGTCATTTAGTAACTCAGTCTTGTTTCTACAGCCTCCTGGGACAGAGAGGTCACAATGCTATATAAATGATAGCTACGTAATTGAGATGGTTTTCAATATTTTTACATTTTAGTAAAAATTTTAACATTTACTTAATGCCCTGTAAACACTGAGGAGAATACATCTTTGTTTAAAAATTCAGAACCTACTAAAGGCTTCAAACAACTGCTGGTCACTTCTGCGGACTCGCAGCATTGCTGAGAGTCATTAACGTGCTCACAGAGGAGGACGAAACTATAATTTCTGCTAATTTCTGCCAAGACAAAATCAACTTTGACTCACCTGTGAGCTAAGGGTAGAGAGTAGTAATGTCATTGTGAAAGCATTAATGTCTGCGGATGGGAAGTGTCCTTCCTATGGATAAGTAAGTCCTACAATAATGCCTAGTTAGGGCTTGGATTGCCAATCTGTGGGTGTTTGGGAGGTAAAATAGTTAATACTGCACTGGAGGAATTATGTACCTAAGGAAGAAGGCATTTCCTAATCCTTGTGACACATGGCTACCAAGGGTCCCAGAATGTCATTTTTGGCAGTGCACTCAAGGTGCTGTACAAGAGATTTGTGGAAGATGTTGTCTATCAGCAAAGGGTTATTTTTGACTTGTATAAACCAAGCCCTATGAAATGTTGATGCTGGTGGGAAGGGGGCTAACTTGAGGAGCTGCATGTGGTTGTGAGTGTGGCCCTGTTTGAGGAACATTGCAGAGGCTGAGGTCTCATGTTTGAGTAGCAGAGTGGAGTGATGGGTCCTTGGTTGGATGCAAGAAGCTTCTGGAGAGAGATGTCGGTGTGGACTTGTTTTCTGAAGGCTGAAATTCTCTGATGCTAGAAGGGTATTGCCCTTGGTGTTGGCTTGCTCCTTGGCAATGATGGTATTTACAGCAGTTTTTTCTGGAAACTCCTAACCAGGGATAATCAAAGCACAGAAGAAAGTTGGAGAGCACAAGAAGAATGCCTTGATATTATACACATCAGCAAGATTGCTGGGCTGTGCTCCAGCTACAGACTAGTGTGGGCATCTAGAAATCAACAAAAGGTACGTTGAACCTACGTTGGGAGTAGTGGAAGCACTTTTGCAGTCTGTGGGGCAGCTGGGGCTTGGGACCTCTGCCATGGTCCCACCTCTAAGACCATTCCTGAGTAATGGATGAACAATTTGGTCTGTTTTCCATGCTGGGTCTGGCTGCACATCACAAGATCCATTTTTCATGACAGCCTTTTATAGCAGGTTGTTTTCCTAGAATAGCTGGAGCTTTGGAGAACACTGTCCAAATTTATTCAGCGTGTGACTATTTTGATTCTAAATGAGTTGTTTTGTAGGCAAAACCCAACGGCCACTTGCCTGGGTGGCTCTAGCTCAGCTTGGTTTATTTTTCGTATACTAATTATTCCTATGAGATTCAGTTTGTGATTTCTGTTTAGGTGTCTCGGCTGTGAAGACAAAGTAATGTGTCATTTAAGTAAATTAGTATGTGAAAATTGTATGTCCTGAAGTGTTTGGTTAATGGTTGCAGAAGCCATTGGAAGCCACGTGTTTGTGGCTGGAAGCTGGGCAGTGCATGCATGCTGCTGTCTTAAATATTGCCTACAACAGAATCTGGGGAAGAAGCTGTAGACCCTACAGAAGGAAAGGGCATGGATGTGTCCTCACATTTCCTCTTTGCTCCTTCCTACCCCACCTTATAAGGTCTTTCGTGTGGGAAGCTTGGCGTAAGTCCGGATTATTCTGGCCATTCGAAGATACTGAAATCTACTGTTAAAAAATCCATGTCTCGTCCAGTGGTGAAGCTGAGGCTGCAGAAGGGTGATAGCAGGAACAGCGAGGGGCTGGAGGGAAGCGGTGCAAGTCCTTGGGGGATGGAGAGGAGGCACTGAGTGTAAGCTATGCCACGGGTGCAGGGAGCAGCTCGGAGCCCTGAGCTGACTGGATTTATTTCTGCAGGAGATGGTTTCTGGCCAGGGAGGGTGGACAGGTGGGTGCTTCAGCCCAGGCTGTGTGGTAGGCCTAGAAATTCGCTCTTGATGAAGTCCTGGAAATGAGGCGGCAAAGGGAATTAATCATTAGCAGAGCTGAGTGACAGATGTGTTGTGTTCTTTATTGCTGTGAAACTTTGATTTTTGGTTGTCTTTCTATACAAACTGTTTCTTGACAGCCTGTGTTCAATGCAGGAGTGCCAGGTGGCACCTCCAGCCTGTACTTTGCCAGAGTCAGTAAAGCTCTGAGGAGGAGAGGATGGGGAAGGTGTTCCCAGTGGCTCCAAAAAGTGATTAATCTTGTCAGATGACAACCCAAGCAATACCTAGTGCAAAGGATTGGGAACTGCTTGAATAAATTGTGAATCACAAATGATTTATTTGGGGGTTTTCTCTGAAGAGAAGTCTAGATGAGTATAATTTGAGGGGGAGGCACAAGCTGTGCTAGGATTCATGAAGGACCCACGCGTCTAGTGATAAATTACCAGGTGGGATGAATTCTTGTAGATTTTGAAGGCCAGAAAGGCCCACCTCCATGTTTTGTGTGGATTATCCCACCACACAGACTTTAATAGCCCTAAAACATCTCAGAGCCTGCCTGATGACCTCTGCACTGAGACCCTGTTCAGACCCCCAGGCTGGCCGTACTTGCAGCTCTTCTGCAGCTCCTCAGGGACTTTTCTAGGTCTTCTAGTGCCTCTGTCCCACATTCCTGTCTCTCCAGGGATGGGTTTTAAACGCACAGCTGCCTTCTGATGTACCGTGGTCGTTTCCACACATTGGATATCAGCTCAACCTCCCTAGCTCTGCCAGGGGCAGTAGCAGCGCAGAGGCTCCCACAAAGCAAGTCCACACTTGCTCAGATTAGCAGGACAGCAGTGGGAGGAGATGGTGTGCGTGGAGCATGTGTTTGGCATTTGGCACTGGAGCGAAGACTGTTCTTCCAAGTCCAGCACTGTTGATATTTAGCTCAAGGGCTTCATTCAGCCTCCTGAGCCAAGCGGTGTTCTTTTCTTTGGGAGGTGATGTCTCAAAAGGACAAGCCATATATGCAGGCAATTGTGGGAGCTTGCCCTAATTATCCCTTTCTCCCCTTTCCTCTCCCACACAATTCAGCAGTTCCCATCGGGTAAGGAATACCAATTTATTCATAATGACTTTTGCTTGATGTGACTGTTTCCACAGCCTTTATCATATCTCTGCACTTCCAGAACATCAGCTCTGTCACACCTGTAATTTATTCTTGAGCTGTAATGTAGCTCTTGGAAAGATGCCCAGGTTTGACTTCAAGCAACGATGAATTCACAAGGTCCTTTAAGCAAGTTGCTTCAATTGTAAGTTACCTTTGCTGCCTTAATTTGCCCAGCATCTTTTTTTTTTTTTTTCTACTTGGTGTATCTCGTTGCATCTCCTTCTGCTAGGTTAAAGACTATTATCAGACACTTCTTCTCCACCTGGTACTTGTAGATGAGGAGGCAGCTACATCTTAGTCTGAGTTTGGGTAAACTGAGCAGTATGAGTTTTCTGCCATTCTCATGAAAAGGCAGACTTTACGCAACTGAAATGCCCTCCACTCAAACCCATGGTATTTGGCACTGTAATACATGGAGGTGAACCTCCCTTCCCCTATGTTTCCTGGTATAAATTATCTGATAGGTAGGTTCCTGTTTTATAGTTGCATTGAAGATGCTCTGGAAGTCAGGGAACCTGTTTAACTTGATCCTATTTACAAGCTTTCTCTTTTACAAAAGGCAATTTCCTCTCTTTGTGTGTGTCCTTGTGTCAGCCACAACTTGCATGGGAAATAAACACACGCATGTGGCTGCTTTGCCTGTTTGAAGAACCTGGCAAGAGCCCATCTCCCAGCATGGCAGAGGATGCTGAGTGCAGAAAGTGATTAAATGTTTGTCTAGCAAGCAGAGCAGTGTGTTTAGCTGCCTGGAGGAAAAGCAGGCTTGTGGGACTCGAGCTGAGCTCATTCATTTTCTGATCCCTGAACTAATCTAACTGAAAAAAATTAAATACAAAATGACAGCGATTCTGTAGTCTCTGCAACTCTGTCTCTAATTGGCAAAGTCCAGGCGAGAGGATCCAGGGGTGAAAAGAAGACCCTAGGAAAAAAATGTGGTTTCCTATAGAGGCCCAGGGGGCACCAACATCTTCGAGGCAAAACCGATCCATGGGGCAGGGTTTAGGGTCCTCTGGAAAGGGCATGGGGGAGGCTCCAGTCCCCGAGCCCCTTCCCGATGATACCAAAGGGGCACAGCGGGCCTCCCTCCTGCAGCAAGGACCTTTATAGATGTTGCCTTTAACTAAGAGGCACCGCTAACAGGTTTGCATTCCCTACAGTGCTCTTCCGTGCCGCCTCTCCGCTGCTGTAGGAAGAGATGGGGAAATGGTTTGCCACTGGCAAGTGTGGCAGCGCACCAAGCAGCCTCATTAGTCAGCATTTAACTTCTCATCTTCCTCCTCCTCCCCTGTTTATCTCTGGTACGCACCTGTTGCATGTTCGATCAAAAAAAAGGGGGGAGATGAGGTTCTCCGTGCCCAGGAAAAGGGAGCTCAGACCGCTGGTCGGGGGTGCCGTCAGCAAATATTGAGCATGGTTGGGGATTAATTAATAAAACCCCCTAGGTAGACTTGTTGGGCAGGAAATGCCAGCCCCAGAAGAGAGCCTAGTGTCATGTTAAGGACACTTGTCAGTTTGTAGTAACTGTAGTAACCGACTGCACAAAAATAAACACACTGCTAAATTGCTCATAAATCTTACCCTGACCATGGGATCAGTTGGGCTCCAGCTCAAGCCAAGTGCCATCAGTTGAAGTGGGAAAAGGGCAGTGGGATGCTCGCTTCCCCTCGGGAGCAGCTGATGGTTCTGGGTTGAGCCTTCCTAAAGGTGACTTTCCACCCAGAGGTGATGGCATTCAAATCTCCTCTCCTCCTGGAGAGGATTGCTTTGCACCTAAGTTGAGGAAAGCATCTCCAGCATCTGAAATAATGGGAAAGCTCTGGGATCTGTGGAAGAGGCTAAAGGAAGGACAAATGCAACTACTGAAATTGCCTCCCACTAATGCAGTGTCGGCAGTGTTTCAGCCAGTCGGTTAGGAGGAATGATTATGGAGATACTTGATTCTGCCCAAGTGGGATTTATCAGAGTCAGCCTGCTGCTGTCTGTCAGCAACGGAGAAAAAATATGTTCTGCACTGGGAGAGGAATTTGCAAACCCTGGTACAAAATGAGTAACAAGGGTAAATCAATTGGAGATGCACTGTGCTTATTCTGGGATCGGCAGAGCGAGCAGCACAGCGTTTAGTTCAATTGGTAGTATTAGATAAAATGCTGTATTTCATATGTAGCCCTTTACTGGTATTTCCTTTATTTTTAGAAATGCTCTTGGCTTTTGTAATCATGCTTCATTTTGGTGTTGCAACAGTATTATTGGGAAGAGAAATAGCAGTGCAGATGCCGGGTTTCTTCTTGAGCACTGTCCCCATGTTTCTCTCGGGTCTTGGGGGTAATTAAGGCCAAAGACCTGCCCAATTTAATGCAGCCTGGTTGGGTTACTCGAGGGTGAGGTATCTGCCTGCAGTGTTCCTCGCCGCCGCTGCTGCTGCCACGTCGGGAGCCTCCTGCATGTGCTTTTGCACCATCCCTTTAGGGATGTGCCCCTCTTACCATGCGAGCCCCCAGGCCTCCACTTTCTGCAGGGAAAGCTTGGCTTAGCCTTTTCCCCGAGACTGTCTCTTCACCTTCAGCGTATCATTTCTCCCTGTGGCTCCTGAAACAAGCCCAGAAGCGTTGGAGCCCTCTTACAGCCACACCGTCCTCGGAGCTGTGCAACCAGCAGGTGCTTGCGGCAACACGGGGAGCTTCCTCAAAGCAGGACAACGTCTCCATATGCTGTATTATAAGTGCCTTTATACTGGGTTGGAAAAGTCGAGCCTTCCACTTTACTTCTCCAGGAGCCGCTGTCAGCCCGTGGGCTGGTGTCCCTCCCACCACCCCTTGGCTTCGGTCACCAGCGGTACAGAAAGGACACTTAAATGACATGGCGAAGATGCTCTTCCTTTTCCACACTTGCAGGAGATGGATTAAAATGATCGTTGCTTTTTTTGCCTCTAACAGAGAATTGTAATTAAATGTCCCTTTCCTTAATGTCTCCTATGGTAATTCGAGACAACTTATTAAAGGCTCAATGACTGTCGCTGCTGCATAGCACTGCCTCCTCCTGCCCAGCACCCCAAGCAAGGTCAGGGGTCTGTTGTGTGAGATGCTGCACTAATATACAGCAAAACATGACTCTTGCTTTAATGACCTCCTTCTCAGTAGGTAGCTGGGATCTGTGAACCCCCAAAGGAGACCTTTTTTTTTTTTTTGAGATGTTCCATGAAATATAGGAGTGAGAAGAATACCATATTTCTCTGTGATTGCTTTTAAAGAGGAAGGGTGAGCTGTTGAAAATATTACACATGCCTTTGCCAAGCCATGCTCAGGCATGTTGATGTGATGGACCCGAAGAGAAGCAGCTTTGTTCAGTGGAACAGTGTTGCTCAGTAGGAAATTTCCTGTACGAAATTCTCCCCAAGTAAGGGTAGCAGTGCAGAGATGAAGTGTCAACATGAAGCTTCAGCTGTGGAAAGGAAAATATATTACAGCTCTGAGGAGAAAATGGAAAGAAATCCAGCATGCTTTAACATGCATACTTTGCTAGGACTTCCACCACTCACTCAGCCAGACTTCTTCTCCTTTGAAAAAATGAAAAATTGTAGTCAATTAAAAATCAAACTGTCCCATGTGTATGAGTTCAAGTGACTGGGCTGGGTTTTTTTTAATGTTTACTTCATGCACTTACACTAATTGAAGTGCTAGTTATATTGAATGAATCTTTAAAAATGCCCTGGCCTCACTATATCCCAGCAAATGTCACGGGAAAAGGACATTTAATTATAGCCTGCTTCAGGAAAAAAGAAATCAAGATTAAATTAATACTAATGTCTGTTTGAAAAATATAATAAATGTTAGACTAGGTGAGGAAGCATGAACAATCGTCTGCAGCTTTGCAGGATACTGCTTTTGCAAATTCATGGAAAATTAAAACCCATTAGCATCTTGAGTACTTAGCAGAGGAGTTTTAGCAGAAGTTGTAGCTATTCCCCTGCCCTGCTGGAAGTGCCCTGGGTGGCTTGCCCCATGCTGTGAGCTCTGGGCAATACCTGCCCTGATCTTGATTAACTGGAGCCTTCCTCCAGTAGAGCCCCTGCTCGGGTAAAAGGTAGGTCGGCTGCTGTGGCATCGGCCTCTGTGGGGAAGCAGGGGCTTAGTGGAGCTGCTGTGAAGGTGGGTGCTGGGCTGGGAGTCAGCAGCCTGCGGCAGCATCAGCAGGTCGGTGTGGGAAGGGGGATGCAGGGGGTTTTAAACTCCGGTGAGAGGTGAGGCTGCGGGTTACGTGTGGCTCTTAGCTATCGGGGACGCAAATTTGCTCCCTTCACAAGCGCTGAAGCAATAAATCGTACTGAAACAGCCAACCCAGAATGCCTGTCAGCCTTTGGATGAGTTTATACCGGAGCTGATATGTAGCCAAAGTGGGAGGACTTTTACTGCCATTAGCAGATGTTGGTGGCTGCCACTCTAAAAATGAGCTCGGCTGTAAATCAGCTTTTCTACCTCTGCAGGATTATCTTTTCTTTCTCTAGTTTTCACGTTGCTCAGAACAGCACCACATTCTTCTCCATCCCCGTCTCCCTCCTGCATCCTCTCCCGTGCCTCCATCTTCTCCTGTGCCTCTGCCAAGGGCTAAAAATTCCCAGTTTCCGAACGTGAATGTCAAACTTGCAGCAAACCCTGGAGGTTGCAGTGCTCTGGACACAGAGGAGCCACGGAGACCCAGAGGGAGCTGCAGCTCCAGCAGCAACTGCTCGACCCCTCTGCAGCGCTGGCCCCATGGGACCAGCTACCTCCCCGGGGCATGGTACCTCAGTCATGGAGGTGTACAGCCACAGCGTTGGGTAGAGATGTCCAGAGGTTGGTAACAGCTTCACACAGGCAGTATGTGTAGGTGGTGGTGGTTGGGGTGTGGGGGGCAGTTGCCTGGCTGGGGTAATGACTTGGATGCATCTTAGTGTAAGAGATAAATTAAAAAATATTCCTGCCAGCTGAAGAAAGGTATCATATGCTTGTCTCTGACTGCAAACTCTTACTGTTCCCAAAACTGCTCTGACAGGGCTGCTCTGGGACAGTGTGGTTCAGCCCCGCTGTCTTAAAGGAAGGAAGGAAGGAAGGACTTGCACAACAGTGAAAAAGCAATTCAACAGGACTCAGTTGTGCTCAGCGCTGGCCTTCTCGCTCTTGTGCATCCTTAGTCCCCTCCCTGGTGCAATAGGCCCAGCCGGCCTCACTCTCAGCTTGGAGAACAGAGCTGCCATCTTCCCTTTTTCTGGATGTACCTGATGAAGGGTTTCCTGTTTCTCTTACAGGTCTGGTCCCCTCTAGTAATCCCTTTGGAGGCACAAGGAGGGTGGAATTGCCCCCCAGCTCCCAGAATAACACCTCATCATGCATTTGTATGCTGGGTTGGGACTGTAGGCATCACTTTCCATGAGGCAGATAAGCTGGAGATCCCAGACCGATCCAAATTGCTTTGGGCTCAGAGGAGTTTCTTCACAATAATTTTTTTCCCCCTGAAACACTTAAACTCGTAACACTCAAGCTGTGGTTTGTTATCTGTTGTTTCCATAGTTGTTATGCTATGACTGGCAGATAGACTTTTAGACAGGAGACCACATGGTTACTGGTTTGTAATCTTTAATAATGTTATTTTTGGATTCGAAGGACAATGATCCAAAATCAATATATATTTTCCCAGCATAAGCAGGCCTGTGCCAACCTTGGCCTCTGAATCTGGCTTCCTTCAGTATGTTCAGAAACATTAGCTTAGGGGTTTTTTTTTATTCTGTCTCATTTTCATTTTACTTTAGAGGTATCCCTTTCTGCATTGCCTTCACCTACTACTAGGAATCTGGTTTTAATTTGTTTTTTTTCCCTCCTTTAGTTTTGCTTCTCTTTACTTTTTTTTTCCACAAGCTTCTGCCCTATGATATGAATTTTCATTCAGTAAGGTAAGATGAATCCCACCCTGGTTTCAGATGATGGTGACCAACCAGCTCATGTTTAGATAGGTACCTGTGTTGTAAAGCCTTCCTTTTTATCCAATGGAGAAAAATACCCACTTCTAGGATACGACTCCTCTCCTCCTAAGCTAGATCTAAGCTAGATCTCTAAACTAGCTGAGATGAACTGCATCCCAGAGGTGCCTATTCTCCTCCCTTAACCCATGAGGGACCCTGGACAGGCAGTGAAGACACAAGCTTCACCAGCTTCTGTGCTGGACATCCTGAAAGTTGGGGGGAGATGAACCCAAACGCTGAAGCTTAAGTTGTTTTCAGCCCTGGAATAGGAACTCGTTACTTGAAACAAACTCTTCAAAATTTTGTTTTCTTCTGACATCCAGCTTGCTTCTATTGATGATAGAAATGATTTTCCTACTGTGATAGCTGAGTTCAGCAATGAGCATGGTTACATTTTCCTTTCAACCCTTTTATTGAAACTCTATCTACCCACTCACAGAAGTGTTCAATTTATAAGACACCTTCATGCTCGTGCTGACATTTCACTCGCTGGGTGCCTTGGCTTCTTGAGAACTCCCCGCAAGCAGTTCCCCTCCTCATCTTTGTACAGAGGCCATCTGCTCCCTGCAGGGATGGACCTTTGGGGTTTCTTTCAAGGTACGTTTTGTGGGTCCTCACCATGTTCTTCTAAATGCAGCAGAGTTGCAGAAGCCCACGCATATTTCCACACTGGACAGAAAACCCTTTGTACAAATGTGCTGGGCTTTGCAAATCTTTTCTTGGGTCTTGCAATTGTGGTTCTGCATCCCCAGTCTCTGGGCCTGGGATTTGCTTGCTCAGTCCACCATGGTTTTTTTGCTGGGATTTGTAGCTGTGATCTACAGCAATGGTGAATCCTTGCTGGGCTCTTTTAGCAGGCTCTTTTCCAGCTTTGGGTCTCTGACAGCCCTTATAATCTAGCTTTAAACTAGGCATTTCACTAGGCTATGGGCTTGATGTAAATCTCCCATCTCAGATCTCAGAAGCTTCTGTCTTTATATGACAGCAGTATGCCTCCAATTTTTTTTTGTAAGACTGCAGTGTTCTATTTCTTTTCTAGTGTTGTCTAATAACCAGCTCTTCCCACTTAGCTGTAGACTATTGAGCAAGACTAATCTCATTGACTGTGAAAAATTATATTTGTTTTAAAGCCATGCTTTCCTTGTCTTCCTTTTGAGCATGTCTTCATAAAAATAAAATCTTGCATGAGCCTTTCTTAATGGTATTTCTGGTGCTAGGCACCTTCCTGTCTCTTCCAAATTCTCACAGGCAAGAGACAAGTGCTATAATCCATTATTTAGTTTCCTATCTCATTTCTCCTTTACCCTTGTCAGTTTTATCCACTTGATGCCCTGTGTTCTCAAAGCTCCATGTGTCAGTGGGTAGTTTCCTGAGATAGAGGCAAGAGATGACTTTTTTGGAGGAAAAGCAGTGACTTCAGTAAGTCCTATTGCCTTGGTCTTGCCTAGAGCATCGAGCTCTGCAGCTGTAATACATCAGTGATGCAAATCCTGCTTGCAAATCCAGCATGGCTTTTCTGTGTCTGGTCCCAAACTGCAGCATGGGACTAAGGCAACCCTGCCTCCTGGAAAGGAGATGAGCCTGTGGCATCCTGAGATGTTTAGGTGCTTGAGAAGACCAGAAGATTGCTCTTGACTCAAGAACCTCAGACCTGATTCTGCATTTCCAGAAATACAGATACACTGTTGTTTTGAAGCGCCCCTTTTCTGGCAAACCCATTCTTACCTGGCCTACTGAAAACAATATACCTTGCAATGCTGGTATACGGTTTACCTCCTTGACAATTTCTGCGAGCCGCCCTGATGGGAATACAAGGATTCAATCCTGTAGCTGGATCCTCTGGTATACAAAATCCTGAAATGACAAATTAAGCTTTCAGAAACAGGCACAGTGTAATTCCAGAGCCACTACAGAGCATTTTGTGTACATGCTGTTCCCGTGCCTGATCGCCCATTGTGGGTTTTGATGCTTTTTCTTCCCCTCCCTTATTACGTGCAGTGAAAAAATGGATTATTCTGAGCATTTGAACAGATAGTTGCAGCCCTCCTAATCCATGGGTAAGAGATGCTGTAATATTTATTAGTCTGTCAATAAGGATGCCTGGAGAGGAGAAAAAGGAGGTCTGAAATACAAACATGGGAAACAAATAAACACATATATATATGTGACATATATTCCTCACAAACTAGCAAAGAGGAAGCAAACCGGTGAGTCCATGGTCTAGAAACGGGCTGCTACAGTGAAAGGAAGAGGAGCATTATCTCCTAAATCCTCACAAAAACTGCAAATCAACATTTTCTGAGCCGAGCCTCTATAAAAGAGGCACCTCTGCATTCCATTTCTAAATTAATTCATATAAAAGCAAAAAACGCCAACAAACCCCAACCCACACATGCCAAAACCCTGACAAATATCCAGCCAGCTCCAGTTCCTGTTGCAGTGCAGATCATTGCTAATTTTTCTGTAGAATGACTTGGTGCCAGACTGTTACCCTGATGCTTTTTACTTGGGCTAGAAATGTCCTGCAGCTCCTTTCTTCCCCTCTCCAGGAGTGAGAAGGAGTGCTTCCCCCCGCTTCCATGATTAATTGTTTCACATCCTGGAAAATGGAAGAGGAGGCGGCAAGTAAGGGGAAAATTCCTTGTGATGCCAGAGACAATGTCATGGATGCATCCAGCCAAGCATTTCCTCATGTTTGTTAGCAACAAATCTGAATTTGTTGGTGGCTGTATGTTGGATTAATGCTGAGTCTTGTGCTGCATTAGCAGTGTGGATAACGTGAGGGGTTTCTGGTGAGGTTTTAATGAAAGAAGTTCTTGTGATAAACTGAATCTGAAGAGTATCTGCTCACTGATACGTGGTGAAACACTGGGAATGAAGGATATAGGTACCTTCAACCAAATCACTGTGAATGCCATTTGATTTTGAGCGAGAGCTGGAGGCAGAGCACGTGGTGACAATGTGAGTAGACATGCCAGCCTGGGAGGGAAGAGCTGTGGGTCCAGACACAGCTGGGCAGAGGGACACCCCATGCCCATGTGCACCCACAAGAGACTCATGGATTTGGCATCGAAGCTCAGGCACCCACAGTGCTCTTCTCCAGCGACCCAGCCAAAGGTTGTCCTCTGCCTCCATGTGCATCTGCTTGCAGTTTCCAAACCTAACTTCACCCAGACAGCTCATGCCCTCTGGGACCGGTGGGGAAAACACTGTGGAAGGAGATTAGGGACCAGTCTTGGTGGGGGAGCTGATGCTTCTTCCCTAGGAAAAAGCACAGCTTAGTTCAGTTCTCAGGGCTGCAAATATCAGAGGCTGGACCCACCTGGCTTTGGTGGGAACGAAGGGAGGGTTCATGACCAAGGAGACAGGAGGAAGAAAACAGCAGAAAAAGGTAAAGCAGGAATGAAAGTAATAAAAGGAGAAAAGACGGAACAGAGAGCAAAAGCAGAAGGAAGATCCTCTCTCCCACCTCTCCTGTGGTCCCTCTGGTGCTGCTCTTACCCTCGGCTGCATGGCCAGCTGGGCTCATGCCACAGGTGCCAGGGTGGACGCGGCTGCCGAGCTGCCTTTGCTTGTCTTGAGCAAACACAGCATTTCAGAATGGTAAAACAGAAAATGAGAACATTGCATGGGGTTTGGATTTTTTTGTTTTGGAGTCAAGTTGTAGCCCCAACCTGGAGACCTTGGGGCTGGCAGGCGGCGGGCTCCTGGTGACAGCGTGGTGATCGCAAGAGCATCTCAGGCCCCAGCAAGCACAGAGTTCTGGGTCTAGCTCAGTAAATTGACCTATTACTTGGAATTTGAACATCCCAATTTGAGATCCCCTGAGGCAGATAACCCTCCACTGCTATCTGGAACAATAGCCAGGAGCCAGCCAGCTGACCAGCAGCATTAGCCTCCACTCTGCCTGGTTGCCCTTTGCAAAGGGAGCCCACGGGGGACTGTACCAAGCAACCCCAGCCAAGAGGCTTTCAGCTGTGACTTGAGATGCAGCCAGATGCGTCTGTCAGTGTTGCCAACGCAAGTGACTTCATGACCTGGATCGAGCGATGCTTGCTTTGCAGGGGAGAGCGGTGCACAGCGGTCCACAGGTCCCGAGCATGTCAGGGTTAGCCAGAGGCAGCGAGGTCTCTTGTTACTAGCTCCTGGACAGCTTGGCAGTCTGTGGGTAAGTATCCTGCCAAACAATGATCTACAGCTTATTGCAATGCATGTGGTACAGAGTGCTATTGGCTGGATCTGGCCTTCACAGGGAACGCAAAATGGGTATTTTAAAGGGACTTCTCTAGTTGTTCATCCAGCACATCTTTTGGGTATGGGGAAAAGCTAGAGTACTATAGGTGTACCTACTCTAGTGAAGGACTGTGGAATGGAGGGAGTGTGCTCTTATAAGAGCAAAATGTCAGTTTTACACAGTAAAGACAATTCTGTGTGAGTAACAAGTGCCACCACTACACATCATCAGCTACTCTTTGCTCATTTGGGTTCTTCAAATACTGCCTGCAGTGGAAGAGAATGCAGATAGTAGGTAGGAAAGGAAAATCAGATTCTTATTATCTGAACCTGAAATGCATAACAGAGATACTGCTCTCCCACCCCTCCATATCTATACACTAAGATAAGCTAAGCCACTGGGTTTTTTTGTGTGTTTGTAGGGTATCAGTAACTTCTGGAGTGCTTTTTCCCTCTGCATGCGTAACAGAAGTTTTAGGTGATTTTAAGCGAGACGGTTAGTGAAATGCTAAAGCAGTGCTCAAGCCGACTACATTTCATTTGCGTGTCTTTCACTTCTCAGTTCTGGACCACCAGCCAACTGTGAACTGGGTTCCAGCTAAGCAGCTAGAGACAACAAGGTATTGCAAGCAGCTTCCCCTGCCCTCGCACTGCAGGTCTCGGAGCATATGGTCCCAATAAATGCATTTAATAACTTTACGCATTAGGGTGCAGCAATCCAAGGCACTCGCTCTTTGGGCCAGGCAGGAATCCCTTGTCTGCCATCAGTGTCTGCAACCCTGGAAGTGATTGTGCACGTTTTTAACCTGGATGGCTGTGTTGCTGTGCTGTGTGTGCTGCCATATAACTCACAAGTAGGAATCAACCTGACCAGCCTAATTCATAGGTATGATTAGCTGAGGTCATTAAAGTTTCCTTGGTTTTGAAGCTACTGTGCTGTGAGCTTTTAGAGGGAAGTTTCAATTCTGCTCTACCTAACCAGGCAATGCTCAGTTTTGTTCATCATGAGGTTGAGGGATGACTTTGTTTTCTTTCACATAAGCTTTATCTCCTCATTTTTTGAGATAGTAACGGGTAATAAAAAATGAGCATAGCAAAAGGTGGCAGACCTGTTTTCCGCTGAGATTTGGGTAGTGTGGGGAATCGGTGAGGGACAGAGGTGTCAAGAAAGGCAGGGGTAGAGGGTTCTTGCAATGGCAGAGGTGAGGTCGAGGGGGCCATGGAGCAGTGGGACAGAACTGGGAAGTGGGCTGGGTGGGAGGAGGTGGCAAAGGAGGGCTGTGACATGTCCTAGGGGTCACCATGTGATATTTAGAAAGTGAAGGATGTATTGAAGTGGCTCCCAGGCCAAAAAGGAGGCAGGTAAAGCTGCCTGAGGACAGAAAAACAGCTATCCTACTCCACTATTTTTGATGAAGGGGAACAATGTGTGTGCTGAAGCCCTGCAGGCTGGAAGGCGGCATGTTGTGTTTAAGACCAGAGGTAACTTCATTAGAGCTGTTATATTTAGCCTGTCCTATAAAGACTCTTATTTCTATGGAATATTACATAGAAACTGTTACTATGTACAACACACTAGAAAAATGTGGTTTCTGTCCCACAGAGCTCACAATCTGCCTCTGCAAATTAACTTTGCTGACAAAGGTTAAATGGCAAAAGGAAGAATATTTGAATCTGTGAATTATCAAATACATGGACGGTGAACTCAGAGGGAGGAGTAGGTCCAGCTGGGAGATTGAGTCTCCTGTGCTGATGTGATCATACCTCTGAGGTGGTGAAGTCTCCCATGGGCAGCAAGGAGCAGAGTTGGACCGGGGGCCCTGCGGAGGGTACCAGTTTTATACAGAAAAGGAGGAGACCTGGGGTAAGGGTTAAAGTGACCAGCTCAGCCCAAGCTTTAATGACATTTTCAGATGTTGAGTGAGATTAAATCCCAGACTGCCTGGATGTTAACAGCAGTCAAACACGGGAACAGGTCACCCAGAGAGGATGTAGCATCTCCACCCATGGAGATACACAAAGCCCGACCAAGCAACCTGCTCTGGCTGACCCTGCCCTGGGCAGGGAGTGGACACAGTCTCCAGAGGTCCCTGCGAGCCTCAGCCATCCTGATACTGCCAAACATCCAGTCCCATCGCTCCTCTTGCTCCCTCCTCCTGCTTGGAGACACAGCTGGTGCACTGTAGCCCTGTTGTAAAGCCCAAGGAGGATGCCCTGAACCCTCTAAATGCCAAGGAAAGTAGCAACATGCTGGCCCAGGGTGTGCTGGGAGGCCAGAGGGTTAATTCTGAGAAGCGTGTGCCTTTGAAACTGGCACTGAAACTCATTTCTCAGCTCTCAGCTCCCCAGGGAACATGTGCAGCTGCCGCTTCCCCNTCTCTCCCCAAAGACGGTCTGAAAGTGCTGGAGGGACCATTGGACGAACTCCACGCTCGGGCTGGGGCAGAGCAGGAGCTGTGAATCCTTGAGGAGGTGGAGGCACTGAAGCATCCATCTATCCAACTAAATGAGTGCAAAACCTGTGCTCTGGTGCAGAGGGAAGAGCCTGACGGAGGGAGCTGCTCTCTGGGCTCTCCCCACCTGAGGAAAAGGAGGTTCCTGGGAGAAACCACAAGCCGTTTGGAGACCTCTTGCAGGGGCGATGCTCTGGGGAGGGTCCATGTGCAGGGCTCAGGTAGCTGCTTTCTGCCCACTGGTGCTTTCGGACCACGAGGTGCCTCCAGGCTTCGTGCAGGAAGCCAGGGCTAGGAGACCACCTTCGGCAGGGTCTCAGCAGACGCTGCTGTGCGTCACATCTCGCCGGGGAGAGGGCTGTGGGTGGCTTGCTTTTAAAAAACAAGCAAGCATCGCCTGGACAGCTGCGAGCCGAAGCAGTGCCCTGGTCTACTCACTGGAGGAAGGCTGAGCAGGTTGGCAGTCTTCCTCATGTCCCGTGGGAGCTGCACTGGCATCCCACCAGCTTCTGTGCAGAGGGGATGCAGGCTTCTCTGGTGTCTCTGGGGGGGGCTTTTGGGAAGCCTTCAGCACTGATGGTGTCAGGGAGAGAGATGTACGGCTCCAAGCCTGAGTCCTGAAAACAGAGGGCCATGCTTTAGCTAATAAAAAGTTGCTTCCATCGCTTGGCCAAGACAGGAGCACGCCTAAGGAGGCATCGCTGCCATTTTGGCAGCACTTTGCTGCTCGGTCCAGGCAGTGGGTGGGGAAGAGCTATTCAAGGTGTCAAATGATAGCAAGGAGCTAAGAAAAACTGCAGGGAAATTATTAACGACAGCTATAAATACTCTGTTAAATTACCATAAACTGCATGCAGTGGTTAGCATAAGACGCTGCAAACAAATGGTCATTCATTCAACTACTAAGCAGGGCTCCTAAACCACAATTAACATAAAAATGCTCTACCTCAAGAAGCCAGAGTTTTATCTTATCGTTTTTCTATTCAGAGCAATATTACAATTCTGGAATGTGCCTCAGCAGCTTTTTAGGTCTTTCCCATAATATAGAGCAGGCTATGTTAGAAAGAGCATCTGCCTGGTTGTGTGTCCCCAGCAGAATCTGAATATTGGGGAGGGAAACTCCTCTGCTAGCAGCATACCTATAAATGAGGTGGTTTCAGATTTTACTTGCTGAAAGGAAGAGGTTTGGAGAATGGGTTGCACTTTGTTTTCTATCTGGGCCATCATGGTACTGGGACCCCTAATGAAAGGTGAGCCTGAGGAGGAAAGCCCGGTTAGGAGAGGCTCAGGGCTTTATTCCTTGTGGAAGTGGAGCCGTACACCCAGCAGCAGAGCAGCAGCACATTAAGCTGTCACTAGTGATATGTGTATCCAGCAGCGGGAGATGCCAGGGATTTCTTAGCTGGTAACCTCAAGTCTGGATGACTGATTTTGTTACCCCTCTCAAAACCCTGTCTTTTTTCAAGTCTCCCCTAAAATCAATCAGGTTTTGGCCACTGGTACCTGGAACATGCTACAGACCAGTACAATTCTCTCAGCTTGCTTTAGCTTAACACTTTGAGTTTTCTATTTCCCTGCTGTAGACTGTGGTCACCTACCTAGTAATTAGAAGGCAGATCTTCAACGCATGGACATTAAACAGAAGCGTCCTCAGATCCAGTTTCTTACTGTGTATTTATCCAGTCTACAACCAGATTTGCACAATGAGTGGGATGGCCATTTGGCATATTTTATACTGAGAAGCACCTTTTCTGAGAGGAACCTTCTTCAATTGATTTCCAGCGAGTATCTGAATGCACCCAGATTTGAGGAGGTCTTGATTTATGTGTGTTGACACTTGGTTAGCTGGCAGCTCCAGGCTTTGTGTGGAGAAGCGCCTCATCCTGAAAATGATTGTTTTAATTTCATTCTCACGCTAAAGGTAGAGGATATTACAAACTGAAGTCTTAATGGCTCACGATAAAATATGGAATACCAACTACCCATTACATTTGTTATTGTCTCTTTCTTCTGTAAATCAACATAATTGAATTTCTCCTAACTTCTCCAGTAATGCATGCAGCCACATGCAATCACAGGGGACACTGCACAAAGATGAATAAGCACCATGTCATTTTAAATGAGCAAAGCACCCAGTAGCCTCTCTGTGAGGTTTGTTTTGCAGCACACTCACGTCCTCCTAAGCTGGCCTGGCTCTGTCCTAGGGGGAAGACTCCTTTCCCTGCAGCAGCTGGGACTTTCTGCAATATTTAGAAGTAGCACATGGACTTCTCACTGCCAGGATTGTCCCGGCCTCAGGAGTGGACGAGACCCTCTGCTGAAGGAGCTTTTCAGTGTCAGTGAATTGATTCCCATCCGAAGCTTGTCTCTGCCTCAGTTTCCCCAGCTGTGTGACTTTGCCAGCTACCTGGCTTCTCCCCTGACTTTATTACTTTCTTCTCCTTTGCCCAAGATTCCTGTTTTTTAAACTGAGAAAAACCAGGTGCTAAGGCCCTTTCTGCTGTTCCTGCTACACAGCTGGTGCATCTATGTGCCCCCTTCTGTCTGCCCTCTCCCCAGAGCAGTGCCCGTGTGATAGCGTTCACAGTGCTTCCCCTCCCTACCTGTCAGCTTACCAGAAGGGAGGTTGCTAGCCCATTTTACGGAGAGGGAAACTGAGGCAGGGAGCCAGGTGTTTTGTACGGGATCATTGGGAGGCAAAGGTGGTGCTGGAAGTAGAGACCATGTTTCCTGAGCTGTAGGTCTGTGCTCTCACCTCTGTTGCTTCTTTCTTGGGTGCCTTTTACCCATGTTTAGTGTCAGGCTGGAGGCTGGGGAGGTGCAGAGGCTCACGGTGGGCACAGCTCTTCCAGCCTGCCGAAAGGCCTTGGTGCAGGACGAGGCTGCCTCGTCTATCCCAGGGAGAAGCCAGGTTTTGTGCTTCACTGCGTGCATTTGTAATTGCCCCAAAGCTCCTGAGGGACCCCAGGAGAAAGCAAACAATGTCTTGCACGCTGGGAATTCCCCAAATGGGGTCCAAAGCTATGAACTAAAACGCTAGTGTTTTGCTTTCCTTGCTGTCTTCACAGCAAGGATGCGGGTCCTTGCCTGCCCCTGCGGCTCCTGCCCGCAAAGGCTGCCAGCAGCCAGCTCATTTCTTCCTATCAGGACAGTGCACATCTTCCTTAAATAACAGCAGTTAGAGACTGAACTGGCTTTCGATCTTGAGCTAGTCTTCTCTGAGGTGCAGGGCAAATCCGTTCGGATTTGGAGCACTGGTCTGCGCTTGAGCACTGTAAACCGTTCAGACCACCTCTGAAGTGGAAGCCTGTTAGCTGACCCTCATCTTCAGTCACAGAGGCAGGACCTTTGCATTTAGCAAACACGGCTGGGGCCCACAGGAACCTACCCCAGGCACGGGGCAGAGCTGCTCCTGCGGGCTCCAGCTCCCCTCTGCCGGCGGCCGCAGGGTCACCCTTGCGGGGCAGCGAGGGGTGCCGCACCGCAGGACAGCCAGCTGGTCCAGCGTTGAGAGGCCACTTCAAGCTGAGATTTGCAGAGCATCGGCGGAGAATCCGGCCCCGCATTTTGCTGGGCTGCAGTCACAGTAGCTTTTTTGGGGGGTTAACCACACTCCTGGGGCGTGCGCCCGAGCAAACCTCCTGCGTGTGTGGCTAGTGACACCGCTGCCTCCAGATACCGCTGATATTGAAAGGGGCACATCGTCTGGCTGGAATGGATTACAGCCAGCACCCGTGGAGAGGGCTTTCCGATCCCCACCCGGTGCAGCAGGGCTTTACTCGCTCAGCACACCCGGAGCGAGGGCACAGACTCTTCTTCTGGCTCGCTGCAAAGCAGGCTAGTATGCTTATCAGTCATTAACCTCCTCCCCCACCGCCAAGAAACCCCCTAAAAATCCCAAACCACCATAAAAATGTGTTGGCAGAATGGGAGCGAGTCATGCAGTGATATTTGGAAAACACGATCTTGTTTCCAAAATAGATTAATGATGGGTTTGGTGCCGGGGAGTCTGTCCTCCCCAACCCCCCCTTAAAAAAGCATTACAGGCAGGTCTGCAGTCCAGCAGTATAACTTCCTAAAAAACAAATAAAAGACTAGCTAATAATAACAGCGCCACTACTATTACTACTAATAGCATGCTCCAGGCTGGCAACGTCTGCACGTCTATGAGCCTGCTCTGAATGAGAGGAGCCGGGGAACGGGGAGGTCACAAGCCCAATTAACTGGGTTCCACCCTGGCAGGGGCAGTGGCATTGCCTGATGGAAACTTAATGGCGAGGTTAAATGGCTGCCCCACCGGATCCTAATGCAGTCCACGCCGCTCTGAGCGGGAGCGCGTTTCACAAAGCTGAGGCTTTTCCCTCACATCTTGCTGGAGGCCAGACGCTTCTCTCACCCCGCAGAGCTGCGCCGGCTGGAGGCGTGATAAGATGTAGTAGGAGCTTTAGAGAATCGTGTCGAAAAAAAGCCCCTTGGATATGCCCTGAACAGCTTTTTCCCTACTAGGGCTTTTTTGGGGTAAGGGGAGCAGAAGAGAGGTTGGGTATATTTATCTGGCAGAAATTCACTTTTGCAGATGACCATCACCGGCACCCAGACCGCTTTGCCTGGGTATAGCCTGATCTAGTTATGCTGGTGACTCCCCCACCAGTGCAGGTCCAGCCCCTACCCAAAATGTTCCTGGCAGCCCCCAGCAACGTTTTATTCTGTGGCACAATCTGACTGGTCTGAGCACAAGCGCTGCTTGGAGGGATTGATGCCGTGTCCTGCCATGAAGGATTTTAGCAGCGGTTCCTGGGGACCCAGGGCAGAGCGGGGCTGTCGGCGGCAGCCTGGGGGCCGGGGGATTGCAGTCACATGCTGCTACTGCAGGGCTGGAGGAGAATTAGTAAAATTTGCTGCAGGATTCCCACACCCTTGCAGCAGAGACTGGCACTGCATCCCGGGGGCCTCTGATTCAGCTCTTTCTCCCCTTGGTCTCGATTGCCAGCTCTATGTTTTTATCAGATACTATGGACTATAAAGTGATTTTCCTAAAAGCTGCTACTCAGAGCAATTTCCCCCCACCCAATGCTATTATTTAATGAAATCAATATACAGTGTTGTTACATGTTACGTTGTTTGTAAGCCATAAGCTTTCAAGCTAGGAATTGGATCAACATTTTTCAAAGCCTTTTCAATTTGCCATGCCTGCCAACTTATATGTTGATTGTGCTATTTTGCCCAAATAGCATCAACTTGCTAAACCATGGGAAGAAATTTAGGTACGTTAACAAGAAGGATTAGAGTCTGTCATCAGGATTTACCTGCATGTCAGCAGAGATGTGGCTGCATATACTTCATTTTTCCTATCTGTTGCTCAGTTTGCTTGCATGCATGCGTACCTACAGCACAGCCTCCTTCCAGGCACTGTCAGACTGCACCACGCGCTGTTTGCTAAAACGAAAGCCAAGGTGCGAGCCTGCAGAGGCACTGGAAGTTGCATTTGGGCTGTGCCAAGTCTCCCTGAGCTCTCTGTTGTGCCAAAGCTTCGGGATCGAAGCTGTAACGCTGTCAGCGTTCCCTCGCCCAGGGAAACCCACCTGGGTCACTGCAGCAAGGCTGGACTACGGCTGCTGCTAAAACAGCCCCACACCTTCCCCTTCTTGAGCTCTTTTGTAAAGTGTAATTTTGCAGTTACATTAGCGCAGAGTTCGGTATTGAACTTCTCTCCTTTTTTCATAGGCAGAAGGTGGGAGGGCAAATGAGCTTTGCTTAATAATGCTGTTGATGAAACGGTCCCAACTCCCCCATGAAGTTCACTGCTCATTAAAGCGAACAGGCTACAGCTACGCTTTTGGCTGTTCGCTTCTTTCAGCAGTGCCCCACAGACCAAACGGCAGCACTGCAGCTCTCATCGCTGACACAGTATCTTCTTTTGCACAAGGATCATTCATACCATTTTCCTTTGAAACAAAAGCTTTGTAGTTAGCAAGGAGATCTGAGGAGATGCTGCCGGGTTAGGGGGCTCAGTGAGGTGGTGAGTGACTTAGTGAATGAATTGACTTGCAGCATACATCTGCATCTCCCACAGGTCCTTTGGACTTATTTACATGAGATGTTTGGGCTTTATCCGCCTGAGGAGATAGCAGTACATCCCTTCCCTTCCCGGGCAGACCCGAAACTGTGTGTGTAAGTCGTGATGGGAGAAAGCGGAGCTGGAGAAAGGGGACAGAGGAGACAGATGCTATCAGAGATGCAATGGCCCGTGCTTTTGTTTTGCCAGCTTCGCTATGTTGGTCGGAGCAATGGCTTTTTACCCTTCTTGTGCCAAAAAATAGCTGTGCTGGCAAATGTCCCAGTGCTGATGCAGTCGTATCACTTGAAAAGGACTTTGCTGGCATTTGCTCTCTCTCAAGAGCCAGTCTGATATATTCCAGCCGAAGGACGTTGTGATAAGCTGCATTTCCATAAGGGTGTTTGCTGGGAGATGTGACCTGTAGCTGGGGAAGGTGGGGATGCTCAGGAAGGAAGAGATATCCTTTTAAAAACATGAATCAACCACTTGCAAATTTATATGCATTTCTGCTATCAAAAAAAAAAGAAGAAACAAACCCCAGGTTTTTGGGGTGTTCCCCTGCATGCTTTTTGAACCTCTGCAGTTACTGTGAAAGCCAGACAATGCAAGCAGGAGAGGGAGTAGTTTTATCTTCATGAGAATGGCTAAGCCACAGAGACCAAGGGCTTTGTCAGAGGAGCTCCAGGAGGTCCCATGGTGGCAGTGTGAAGGCTGATTGTCTCTATCTGATCACCCCAGCCTTTGCTGGATGTTACTGCCTGTGTAGCAGTGAATGCAAGTCCCTATCTCGATTGTGAACAGTCCCCCCAGCGTTAGTGGGCCAGCAGGAAAAAATAGCAATGGTTACTCACCCACTTAGAGGTGTCCCATTTGAGGTGTATGACACATATGTTTTGCTGTGCTGTGCTCTTGTTCTGCACGCAGGAGTGTTGAACTTCCCACAGTAAGAAAGTCTAGGCAGCACATGTCCTGCTGCCCTGCCCTCAGTTCCTGCAGAGACAGGGAGCTGCAGAAAAGGGGGATGTGGGGGGTGTGTGTGGGGTGACTTAGGCTAAATTTTACTATGAAAGTGAGATTATGTGCTCATATTATCACTCTGTCCTCCGATTTTGAACTCATTTGACAAAATTAGACAAAATTTTGGGGACCTCAGAATTATCTATCACCTCCTTCAGCTCCATGAATATGTAGACCTGTTACCACTCCTAGGACAGGGATGGGGCAGCAAGTCATCTTTCCCTGGGTATCTGGGAAGAATCCAGCCTCACCTTTAAGATCTTGTTTGTAGAAAACAAACTTAATTTATTTTGCTATGCACAGTATTACTTGCTTCTTTGATTGATTGCACTTGTCTTTTTACTGTATGATGATCCCAAGTAGGGCTCCATGACTCTGAGACTCAGGGTTTGTTTAAAGCCTGAGGGCAGGACAGCCTCATTGATGTCTGTGCTGGACCTCATCATGGCATGTTGCATTGGGAGGCGAGGGGTGAACAGCACAGCAGCTGCTCTTCAGATGTCCCCTATGGACAAGTCTTTCAAGAGAGCCCCTGGTGTAGCCTGAAGATGCTCACCAGCGCTGATGGCCTGCAGCATGAATAATCAGGTGCTAAAGACCAGAATGTCCCTGGCACTCATCAGGGTCAGTTTGGCTGCCTATGCCAAAATCCAGTGGCGTTTCAGGGAGACACCTGCCTGGACCTGGACCTGGAACTGGACCTGGACCTGCCCCTGGTCCTGGTCCTGGTCCTGCCTCTGCCAGTTTGCTTGGTGGGTAAGTGCTTTGAGTGGAAGGTAACAACAACCTGGATATGCCTTGGGGAGGACCCTAATGAAGTCAAATTTAGATGATGGCAGGTTGGTAGAGATGGGGGTGATGACAGACTGTAGTTTCCTTCTTGCATCTCAGAAGGAGGATGGGTACGAGAGCTTGAGACACTGTTCACGCCAAGGTACTGAGCTACCTCAGGATTGTGCCCAAAGCCCGAGTTTAGGTGCTGCCGTTGCAAACCAGCATCAGGACTGACGCAGTTTCGCTGGTGCTCAGCAGGTATTTCAGGGCTGTGATATGGGAGTGAGGCAGGGCAGCACGAACTGAGTCTCATGCAGACACATCTGGCACAGAGTGGACATGCCTCTGAGGCTTACAGGGCTGGCACGGGTGTTGCAGGATCAGCTGGTTACTGAATCACAGGGACAAGGGCTGGGAAGGGATTTTTTGAAATCCATCTGCCTGCCATCAGTGATACCAATGGTGCTATCACTAGCAGCAGTGGTGTAGGATAATCCGTTCTTTGCCACCAGATGGTCACAGGATGTTCCAAGTCCCTCTGTTATTGGTATCATGAAAAAAATGTATGCCAAACTCTCTGGACTCTGAGCACTCCATGGACTTTAGGTCCTATTTCTGATCTGGTTCAGCCAGCAATGTGTAGTGCTTGGTAGGTACTTCTGCTTGGAGCAAAGTCTGATGTCCATGAGCTGAAACAGTCCAGAGCATGCATGTGCTACATGGGTGAAGTGTAACCATATTTACCTAAGCGCACTTCTGCAGGCTCTGAAGATGTAACTCATTTCTCTCCTTGCTTCAGGATATAGACAAAGGAGAGAGGGGCCAAGTCCCTGTCCTCTGGATCCTGGAGGAATTGCTTGGCAGACAAGCAATGGATGAGGTACTCGCATGGGAGCACCACCTCTGAGCTCCTGGCAACAAAGAGAAGTTGAGGGAGAAGTGGGGAGCTCTTCCCCCATGGTCTCAGGGAACAGCTCACCCTGAGGATGCTGGTATGGGCAGTCCCCTAGGCATGGGCTCTTACCTGCCACCCAAGCAAAAGGGATGGATTCCTTTTTAGATGCTGAAATTGAGAAAAGAAACCCCCCAAACTAAAGGTCTTTTTCACACAGGAACTTTAAAGTAAGAAAAAAAAAAAAAAAAATCCGTTCAAAAACCAAATCCAGACACAAGCCCCAAGGTGGGCGTTACAACAAAAACTGTTTTCCCTTAGTAACATTCATGGCAGAATTCACTTTACTGCAGTGTAATGTCACAGGACACAGTACATCATTGGCAAGAATGACGTTTTAGACAGAAATAAAACTTGTACTTTGAATGTCTTTTAAATTCATCCTTTGTTTTTGTGCCAGAGGTTTTCTAATTTTTTATGTTGTCTCCTGCTTTCCTTAACAGAAGTAGAAAAAAATCCAGCTCGATGGCAGAGGGAGGTGTATGTACCTTCATGAAATGAGAAAACCCCATTACATAGAGATAATGCTCTGGCTCCCAGCACAGACTGTCAGCCTTTGCTAATGCTGAAAGGATGCTACCAACTTCAGCATCACACGACGTTTACCACAAATAATTAAAACGTGTCTATTTTTCTAGTGTGTTCACTAGGTAAATTTGAGGATATGCCCTGTATTGTTGGTTTTGCTGCTACTTTCAAGTAAAATCAGCTATTTTGTTTCCCAACATCAGGCTGAAAATGTCCCATGAAATTCACATGTGTCTTAAAATAAAAGGTAAAAAACCCCAAAACCAGAAGATTTTCTTGCCTTTGTTCAGACTCCGGTCAGGTCAGAGAACTGCCTATTTGCACTATTCATGCTAATTATTTTCCCTGAAACAAAACCTGCACAAAAAACCATTGGGAATTTTTTTTTTCTTTGGGTTGGCTTTTGTGGTGAGTATTGTGTTTGCCTTTACAGCACATTTTTCTGTTTGTTTTCATGTACTTTCATAACTCCTACAAAAAAACCCCAAACTTTTGCAGGATAATAGAACAAAACCCTACTTGCTTTAACAGTATTTTTCATGGTACAAGTAATATGCACAGCTCATCCGCTGATGCAGTCCTGTGGCTCGAAAGGTGTTTGTTGTATTATCTCACTTAGATAATTTTGTAGGCACTGGTGAACATGGCTTTGAAATAGTCAATAAAGTAAGGTGAAAACCTGAATTATCTTTGTTTTCACACATTTTGGAATACCGATAGAAAACTCAAGTAACAACGTGAAGAGAAGTATTGTACGCGTGCATTTAGCCCTAAGAGTCATCTCAATTCAGCCATAGAAGTGGTTATGAGACCAAATGTTTTTCTCATTCATTAGACGGCACTGGCTGGCATGTATTTCTGTACAGAAGAATGTTAGGATTGATGTAGTTATGAGACCACTTTGTGAGGTGAGCTCTGATCTTGCACCTGGTGTTGCTGTGCCTGTGGGCTGCAGAGCAAACCTGTGGGGTGCGAGCTGTAAAGAAGCCACAAAGCCAAGCAGCATGACTGCACATACCCATTAACCACCAGGAGAAGGGGTGAATTCCTGGTCCCACTGAAGTTGGTAGGAGTTTTCTCATCAACTTCAGTGTGTTTTACTCTTGACTGTCTGGTTCTTTGGCTCCAAAACACACATTTTTATCTCTTGAGCAAAAAGAGAGTTCCTGCAGCTGTTGGTAGTAATAAGTCTCTTCAAGTAAGTCACCAGGGAGTAACTTCACTCATTTGTACACACAAAGCCAGTGTAATGCAGGGATGTCAAAAAGCGACCGTGGCCGGCACCTGCAGACAGGCTGAAAAAGTCAATTCTCATTGACTTCGGAGCTGCAGTTCTGTATTGACTTCCAAAGAGTTTTCCCTGCATGAGAACGGTGGGGTTTAGCCTGGAAAATGCTAGAGCCAGCTAAAGGGAAGTGCTATTATAGCTGCTGATTATGGATGAGGAGTGTCTGTCAGGATCCCCCTTCCTTCTCTCTCCAGCCCAGAGGAGTTGCTTGAACTGGAAAGCAACCAGCATATGGAGTATGACATGGGTTTAAACTTCAAGTGTCTTTTAAAGGTGGCCAGCTGTAACACTTCATAGAGAGATGCCGCAAGATCTGGTTTTTATTTTTTTTTAAAAAGGTGAATTTTATTTTTCTTGGAACAATTGAGTATGGTGGCTTTTAAAGGAAATTAAGCCCAGATTTTTTTCTGCATTTTTGAATGATAATTAAACTAATATTGCTGGCAGTGAAAGGGCTGCTACTGAGTCAAAGGACAGCAAAGGTTCCTGTGCTTGCCAGCAAACCTCCCCCTGGACTAAGTCTGGTGTGGCAAAAAGAGTTCCATATGGTCCCATATGTCTCTGTGTGTGTATATGTATAGAGAGATATATATTCTCATGTGTGTGTATATACCTATATGTAGACAGGGTTTTTTTAAAAACGAAAAAATAAAATCAAGGAAATAAACCACTTACCAATCCTAAAGGGCTCCTGTCATTAAAAAATATTTTTATTTTGAAATATTTATGTTATTTAAAAAAATATTTCCTATGAGGTCAAGATTCAGAACTATTGCCTCAATAGACTGTATTTTTTAGGAGTGTGGAGGGGATGGAAGGCAAGGTTAAGTTATCAGAAATATCAACAACAGGCTATGTGAGTACCATGGCAAGTATCTGAATAGTGGATTGAATTTTATGCTGGGTTCATGGTTTGGTGAAGGGTTTTCACCATTGCTATACTGAAAACCTGTCCCTCTGCCCATATTTTGAATGTGAGACAGAAAGAGCTCTTTGAGCATTTCTTGTCAATAGGGATGAATTCTGGTCTGAGAACAGGGAATTTTTTTCTAGCACATGATGTAAGAGGGAAGGGGAGATTAATTTACTAGCTTTGTGCACTTTGGCCCTTTTACACATACTAATTAAAGTGGTTTGATGGTAGTTTGAGGATAGCATCAGGATCATCTGTTAGTCAGACTTCAAGTTAACTAACCAGCCAACCCGCTCATACTGGAAGGGGCTCGTATATGATTATGAGTCACCCACTTGGGTAACTGATATTTGTTTATTTTTAGGCAGACTACAAGGCACCCAGACACTATGGCAATGGGTTCCAGATCAGTACTTTAAATATATGAAATATACTGGTGATTTGGACCTTGCAGTTGAGAGGAGTGCCTGCTTGCTCACAACCTCTCCCTTTGTAGATGATGAGGTCAGGCTCATCACATGAAGACAAATTCTTTATCCTAAGTATAGTTAAGGCTCATTCCTGAAATATACAGAAAGCATTATTTTGGGATGGATCTGTATGTGCTTTTGTAGCCCTTGATTGGCCCTATATTCCTAAGTGAAAAAGTTAGTCTTATCCTTTTAAGAGTATAAATATGTATGGCACTACATTAATAGCTTCCAAATATGTTTTGCGCCTTTGTCCTTTATTCTTGAAGCGTGGTGCTGCTGGGTCCATGAAAGCACGAGAGGTTAGCAAAAGCAAGGTGCAGAAAGCACAGTGGAATTTGGGAACAGAGGTGGGGGTCTTTGGGACTGTTGAAACAAGCTGCTTATCTTCGCAGGTGACTGCACTATATAATCCCTTTAATGAATTCATCAAGCTCCGTTTCATACTGAATTAAGCTCCTGCCCTTTGCCGCCCCAGCGCCACGCTTCTCACTGCCACCATAAATGCATTCATGGCCAGCTCAGAGCCATTTGTTCTTGTGTCAATGCTGACTGTTCTTCAGTAGCTTTTCTTATAGGGCATGTCCCGATTTGTTCCGTCAGGAGCAGGAGGAAAATTTTTCTTGTCCACCTTTCTGTATAGGGAATTTGGAAATAGAAGGAGGGCTTTGTCTAACTGGGAGTCTTACAGGGGGCAGTGCCTCCTCCTCAAGTGGAGTAAGTACTTTTCTTCATTTCCCTTTCCTGTCCTCAATTTTTACCTCCTCCATCGTTTCCTCTATCAGACATTTCTCCCCACGGCCTCCTGTTTTGTTTCCTGTGGCACCCGGCGCATGCATTCCCTGTCACTCCTGTCCCCATTTTGCTCCCTTTCCTCTCCACCATCACTTTGATGCCCAGGCGTCCTGCAGACAGGCTCCTTCACCCATGGTAGTGGTTCGGGTTCCCTTTCCAGCTCAGGTCAGGCTCCCTCGCCTCCCGGCCAGGCACTGCTCCATCAAGGGCTAGGCACAGCTTTACAGTGGTGGCTGAGGACTTCTAGTGCTGGTAGCTCAGGCCAGTGCTCAACCCTCAACAGGGGCGAGATGTCACCCATCATGGTTCTTCAACTCTGTTTCAGTGAAACCATGGTGCCTGGGGTCCTTGGCTCACTCCTTCTTACTTGTTTATCTCTTCAGGGTGTCCCCTGGCGCTGTCATGGTTCATCTCCCATGGGTGGCCTCAAGCCTCGCGGGGGGACCAGTGTCCACGTGGCTTTCCAGCTCAGCCATGAACCTTTGCTGTGGGTGGTCAATGGGGACTGCCTGGGAGAGGGGGCTGAGAGATGAAACCCGCTGCCCCCCGGGGTAAGGCAGCTGCCCGTCTGCTCCATGTGGAAGGGCAGCAGTGGAGAGAAAAGTGACACTGTCTCCATTGCTTGTTACTTGCTTTTGGTTTTGGGGAAAGCACAGGGTAGGGGGGCATAGATGTCACCAATTCCCCTGCAGAAATGACTTTGGACTGTGGAGGGTGACGGGAACAGAGACAGCCATAGTGAAATGCAGCCCTGGTAGCTTGTTCGTATTGCTGGATGCCTCAAGTCCCACACATTTATCTGTGAATGTGAGATACGGAGCATTACTTAAATTGTGTAAATAATCATTTATTCATTCTTACTCTATGGCCTGGCACACAGAAAAAAATGTGCTGGGAATAAGGTATCTTTCTGGAAAAGTGTCATTTTTATAAGAATTGCCTTAAGCGAAGAGTTGACAATTTAAAATTCCCCTTTTGTGGATTTATGTCTTAATATTGTAATTTTAACATTGTTTTTGTTCAGTGTATTTTGTGTAAGTAGTCACTTAATTTGCAATTACTTTACTTCATTATTACAAAGCTGATTTCTGTATTTTCTGGTATTTGTTTTAGCATTGTAACTACATAAACACCATCTTCCCTTCGGTTTCCAGATGGAAACCCCTGCATTTTCATTTTCCTGAAATGGGATCTTTTAAGATTTTTCCTTGAAATTGTTTTTCTGTATATATTTCATGTTTGGTCACTTCTACAATGACATTTAATGAGCTTGCCTTACAATAATTTCCAGTGCAATAGTACTGCAGCATGAGTCCTATGATTTTGGTAAATCCAGCAAGATTTTTACATGAACTCTTTCTATATTGTGGTTAGATAGGATTTGGAAAAGAATTTTTGACAATTATGGCGAAATTAAAGAGAGGTCCTTTATGCATGAGCTCAGACTGAGACAACTTCTCACAGCAGTTTCATCCCAATTGTCAGTGGTGGGGGAATCACATTAAGGAGGTTTAGTACTGGGTGATGGGAAAGGGATTTTCTGCAAGCCATGTAGGCCTGGCAACAGCAGCGTGATGGGGGAGTTTTTCTGCATGCCTTCTGGCTCTTGGCTCAAGCCAATGGCACAAATCTCATGCTATTGCAAACACTCAATTAAATCACCACTGTATTTAATAAACAATTGAAAAATATCAGATGTAGCAAAACAAACATGGAGATGACAGAATCAGTTTTGTTTTTAGAGGTGGCAGAGAACAGAACATCCTTTTCTTGGAAATGCTACACTTCCAGCAGGAAAGATGCTCCTTGCAGCATGTGTCTCAGCTTCTTCAGACATTGTTTGCAAAGTCTCAGGCAACACTAGGCTGTGCAAACCTGTGTGCCAATGTTTGTAGGAGCATGGGCTCCCCAGCTCTCCTGGGGATGTTTGTTCTATCTGTCACCTAAATAAAAAACACTCTTGCAACTTCTTGCATATGAAGGCTAAAAAAAAGTGGTAAGAATCTAGGAAATAAATAATTTGGATAGAGAAAAAGAAGTCCTTTTACTGATCTAGAAGCAGCTGTCCATTTTGAAAAGCAGTGGTAAAAATCATGCCTGGGCTTTGTCTTGAAATCTGTTATTTTAAGCTGATGACCAAGAAGTAGGTAGCTGCCATGCTTTCCACCTAGGTAACTGCAGCTACAGGCTGGGTTTGGCTGGCTGATGTGTGAGAAAGGAAGACCAACCTCCCACTTCAGGTCTCAGGTTGTGTTGATGCTTTAGTAGTTTGAAAACATACTCATGACCCCTTATTTAATAAAGGAACAGACCGAACCTCACTTGAACATCCCAAATACAGCACAGTATTAAATCATTTCTCCAAAGTAACCTTCCAAAGTTAAGCTGCAGATGAGTACTCCTTTGTGTCAGTGTCCTAATATACTTGAAGTTCTCAAAGAGTTACCCAATTTTTGTTCTCTTTGGGCTGACAGATGCATTTCTGAACAGGCTTGGAGGTTTTCATGCAGGTTGCCCACATTTCATGCTCATCTATCAGGTCTTGAGGACCCCCCGGGCTGCTGTCTGTCCCCATTTGTTGATGTGCTGGCAGAAACGCTGGTGCAAGGTGAGAAGCTTATAACTGAGATCCTGAGGGTTCATTTAGCATGCAGCAAGGATGCAGCAAGTCTGGAAAGCTGCCTTAACTTGCATGAGTGCTGTATCCCCAACGGGTGTTGCAAAGGCAGAGAAATTACATGATGCCTCACTGTCTTTGTTTTTGCTCCTTATTCATTCTATATCTGGCTCTAGCAGCCCGCTTTGGGGTACAGATTTTCTCTGCTGGAGTCATCCTCCAGGAAGGCTTTACAATCCTCTCACCCTGGCTTAGCAGCTAAATGTCTGGCAGTCTGGGAGAGTCATGAGGTTTTTTACATCTGTAAGGTAGAGCTGATCCTCCTGAATGGACTAGATAACCAGATGGATTAGATGACCTCTCAAGAGACCTTCAAACCCTTTCTTCTGTCATCACACCCCTCAAAGAGATCCTTCAAGTGCTGGGAATGGGACTAAGGGCTGCCTGAGGGGTTGGAAGCAAAGAGACGTAAAATGGGTATTTCCACAGAAGGGCAAGAAATGACCCTGAGGACTAAAATAGACTGGTGTCCTTCTGTGTGTGTTTGCAGTTAAACTCCCGGTATCACACATGTCATCTCTGGGGGCTTGGGAAGAATCTAGAGAGACCAATACTCTTTAGCCTCTAGATAACACTCATTTAATTCTTGAGTTCTATACCTTAAAAAAATGGCATTAAATATATCTATTCAGATTAGGTTCTATTTCAGTAATTATTTATTTTTGTCAAGGACTACTGGTTTCATTCTTGGGCCAGTGTGCTCAGCTTTAACAGTCCTTCAGCTCCTGAGGTTTCTCTTGAAGCAATGCCCAGGTTATTGAAAAAAATTATGGTCCCAAAGCAAAAGCAAAGAGCAAACCAATTCAGCTTATGAAAGTTTACAGGGAATGGGGGCAAATATCTGTTTTAGTTTTGTTGGCATAAAGTTAAGATGTATAAAATGTCCTGGAGTTTAAGATGTCAGCCCTTCAGGTGACTTCATGCAGTTGGGTCACTGCGTGATGTGGAAAGCCTGTCTGGCTTGCTTTGCTCCTATCCCTTCTCCCCCACCAGACCCAGCAGCACTCTCAGTTGTGAGCTCCCTTGCCTGGACCCTGAGCCCAGGTCTGAATGGGATCTTCCTGCCAACCTGGGGAGGTGTTTTTATCCTCTTTCCTTCACGGGGAAGTAAAGGGAACAGCAGCAAGAGAAGAATAAAAATCAAATCTCTTCACTGGGGCCTGGGCAAATAGTTGACTCTCTGGAGTCTCCAAGTTATTTTTGTTTAATAAAACGCAGCAGAGGAGGCTTTCTCAGGAGACTCTCGTTGCTTCACTCTGTACTTCAGGGTCAATATTTTAACAACTTGTTTTTCCTCACATTTGTACTTTTACAGTAAGTATTTCTGCTGGCATGGCTCAGGTGGGACTGGCCCCGTTCAAATGCAGGTAGAGAGGAATTAACAGCTGGGACCCTCAGCCTGTCACACTGTGATAGAATGAACAAAATGCCACAAACATATGCACCAAGCACGGGTGGTGGGAGCTTTCTCAGGTGTTTCTACACCCAATGTGCAGAGACAGCACACAGGCAGCAAGGGGCAGATCTGTACATGAGTAAGCGTTGCAAAACCATAATCTTGAAAATCCCTCTGTAGCTAAAAACTAACTCAAAGAAGCACCTTGGCTTTTGAAATGAAAATTCACCGGATAGCTGAAGTTTGTGTGCATGTGTGGAGGCACTCTAGCCCTAAAGCCAAAAGCATGATGCTAAGACCATGCCCATGCATCTCCCCACAGGGACACCAGACGACAGGATCCAACCCACCGTGAATGTATTTGTAGCTGTGCTCTCTTGCAAATCAAGGTGAGGGGTCCCCCTCACTCTGCAACGTCTCTGCCATCCCCCCTTGTGCTGGGCCAAGGCTCTGCTCCAGCATAGCCTCAACAGCCTTGTGAGCAGCCCCGTGGCTCAGGCCCTCTCCAGGCGCTGGTAGGGATGGGGCTGCTTTCTCTCCTGCGTTAGTGCCTGGACCACTGTGCTGTGGGACACAGAGGGGAGCTGCGCTGTACAAGGGCCGCTGCTGCCACGCTGGCAGAGGGAGGGTCTGCTTTCTGTCCGAGGCAGCTGGCAGTAGCAGCCTGCTTTTCTGCCTGGGGCCCTGCAATCCCTTCCCCAGTGTTTCAGGGGTAGATGTTTGCTCTTGTGTCGAGCACAGTGCTCATCCCTCCACTTATGGGGGAGAACAGTGGCTGGGGATGGCTGTGGTGCCAGCCAGAGCAATAATTCTGTGGACTCCCTGCCCGAGCCCCTGCGAAAGTGCGGAAGCAGGATGCATGCAGTGCATGCTCCCTCCCAGCACCGGCCATGGGGGCTTTGCCACAGCCCGGCCCAGCACAAGGAGGGCTCGTCCTGCAAGAGGTGACCACTCTGGGAGCTTGCAGGCTGCAGCAAATTAGAGTGTGATGGCTGAATCAGCTTCCCAGCAGTGCTGTGCCCACCCTCCTCAGCATCCCTACAGTAGGGATGGGAGCTGAGGATGTGCAGGAGCTCCTGAACTGCTGCAGTTGTGACAGTCCACTACACTAAATTAAAGCAGGACTGATTTTTGTTTAATAAAGCAGGATGGAAACATGGAAATCAACACCTTTAAGGTATTTGGGGTTACACAGGCTTGAACTCAATCCGTCACACAAGATTTTTTTAAAAATAAAAGTAATGAAAGTATTAAAAATACACGGAATTGATTGGAGCAAAAAGGCCTATTGTCATAGGATCAGGGTTCTGCTAAATTCACAAGGCAAACTAGAAGATCATTAATAAAGGATAAAATGATGAGTGAGTGGGATTTCTGCGCATTTGGGGTCTGCAGTGGGCACTAGGTGATGAGGACAGATTTCTGGGGAAGTTGTTAACCATCAGGGCTGCCCTGCCCAGGCTCTTCTCAAATCCCAGAAACCACTAAGTTACTAAGATGGGTGTCTTCTACTCAATCTCAGAAAAATTATGTAGTCAGGGAAACCAAAGGAAAGGATCTGGCTGAAGTCTTCATTTCCACCTGGTTGGGCTTCTACTTATTTTCTTTCTTCTCTCTGCCTGTTTCCTCTTCTCTCCTCTGTCTGCTTGTGGCCCTATTTCAAAGTCTGCATTAGGCAGCCAAGACTGCATTTTGTTAGAGTACTGCGAGGGTGCTCAGAAAGGCTGAGCAGTGCCCTGAACAGCTGAATGTTGGTACAAATCATCTCAGAGGAAATGATAAGAGCGTGCGCTGTGCCCTTTCTTTCACAATGATATGGAGAGGAAGAGTCAGCACCACAACAGCCACTGTGTTTTCTGTCTCTTCCCTCTCGCTCTCCATTTGTGTGATCTTGTCTGTTTTTCCTCTGGAGGAACAAAAGAAAACAACATCTGCTCTGGCCCATTTAAAATAACCTTTTCCCTTTTTGCCAAAACGGACAGTTGTTGTCACCTCCAGTACCTTACAAGAGCCAGTCAAAGAGTGGCTTTGCCTAACTGTAGGTCATTCTGTAAACAGGGAAAATAATGAAGCCTGTTTCTCTGCAGATCTATGTTCCTATCACGCAAAGGGCAGTATTGACTTTTAAGTTAATTATACCCAAATCTACTGTTATCTCTGCATAAAGCATAAGTGATATCATGCTCTGCAACTTCGATGTTCTTCAGCCACTCTGCCTCCCTTGCCTCCCCACAGCTGCTCCTCTGCCTTCAGCTGGCTGGCTTTCCTCCTCCTTTCCATCTTCCCTGCACATTACAGCTTCTGTGTTTTTCTGCTGTTCCAGGTTTCTCTTAAGATCGTCTTGTCATTTCCTCCTCCTTTTTAACCCATTCCTTCTCTGATGTGACCGTTCTTCTCTTTGCAGGGCTGTGCAAGCTGCTGTTGTGACTGTAAATAACAGGAGCGCTGTGGTCAAGCAGTAACAACTCCCAGTGTGTGGGGAGCACCACGGGAAGTGGGGTGATACCTCACCCCACTCCCCCACAGCTGGTGATCTCTCAAGGTCTCTCACATCCCCATTAACCACAACAGACCCTCCAGAACTAGCCGCGCTCCAGAGATGGGACCCATCAACAGTCCTCCTCTACTGTTGGCCATTTACCCACTGGCCATAATCCAGCTAGGGAATCTCTTTTTCCTGCTATCTGCCATTGCACTGCAGGGACTACAGCTCTTTCATGCAGCTCTAGACAGCACAGGGTTCATCCCAGCTCTCAGTATGGGAGTGGGCCAGTAGCTGTAACATCAGTACCAGGGCCCATGTGGCACAGCAACTAAAGGAGGAAGAACTGAGCTACAGCTACTCCTCTCTGGTACTCAATCAGCCCTTTGCACTGTGCAGTGTACTTCCTCGGTGGCTGCTATCTCCTATTATACATTTTTAATTGATTAATTTTTCATCCTTATCCTAAGGTCACATGTTCATGGCAGTCATTGTCAGCACCCCGTGTTCATTTCATGCAAAGCTATATTTAGACATTTCCCAGATGACATATCCCTAATGTCCAATATCCTTTCATGGCTTGTGTTAAGTCAGACTTCAGGCCTTTAGACTAGGATATGTTTAGTCCTTGTCTGGACCATAAGCCACACTGCTCAGGAGAAGATTGTTGGTCCCACTGATGTGACTGCAGTCACACTGCTACATGAGGTTTCCAGGTTTTTTTCACACTTTTTTTGGCATTGCATTAGCCTGCCCTCTTCCCTTTACTGCCTGTCCTCGGCATGCTATCTGAGTGTGGCCGGGAGGACTCCTGTGTCTGGCCTTTACCACAATGGCACTGCAGTGGCTGTTGCATATAGTGTGAGTTGAGGCACTGCGTGTACTTAGCAAAGCACTACGCTTGCCCTTTCTTTTCCCTTACAACATTCCTCCCCTCCTGGGAGCCATGATATTCTGGAAATTAGGTGACAGGAGCAAAATCATCTGAGGTCAACTTGGGTAGGTCCAAACCATGCTCTCTGCTTCCTGGCCACTGGTTTTTATAAATCACGCACGAATTTAATTAACTCTGAAGAACTTTACTTTCTGTATTAAATTCTGTTGACATTGGCTAATGGGGGAAAGAAGATGTGGGGGAAGAGCTGTGCATTGCCCTGATGATCTCATAAGCCTTATTTTTATAGGAAATTGGGATAAAATGGGAAAGGGAATAAGGGTGTTAAAAATAATGGTCTTACTTGATCCTTTGCATACCTGATGTTTTTCATATTTTCTCTCTTTTTCAATATGTTAAGGAGGATATGCAGGGCTGAGATGCTGTCTGAAGCCTCGGACTTCATTTACCAAGTTGAAGTTGAGTTAGCACCTCCGAGCCTCTGGGGCTGTGTCTTGCATCAGAAACAGCACAGCTCATTATCATCCCTGAACTCTGCTCCTCTCAGTCGCTGTGCTAGGTGATGCTAGGTGACACATGGAGGAAAACAGGATCTCTTCCAGAATATGTGAAAAGGTAGGTTTGACATAAGATTAAATCAATAAGAGGAAGATGGATGAGCATTCATTACCTGTATTTATCGAGGAGACTGTTTTAAGAGAAGGGAAAGTTTACCTTAGGACATTTGTTCCCCTCTTGTTATACAGCTGTTTGTCAGTCAGCTCTTTGGCTGCCACAGTTGGGAGTGTGTGTTTCAAGGTGAACTGTTGCTTATTTCAGTTTGCCTTAAAATGTTGCTTGGCAAACCAAGGTAGTTCAGGAGATGATTGATGAGCAATGAGACAAGCACGCAGCAGGGACAGGCTGGACAGCTGGGATGACTTCAGCCACAGTCCAGAGCTGATCCTATCATTTAAAGGGCAGGATTGGGTCAAAAGGAAAAGGGATGCTAAGGGAGAAAGGATGAATAAGGGAGACAGAGACAGTTTCAAAGGCTAGGAGACAGGCTGTGAAACGGTAGTCACCATAGTGATGATGAGGGAGGGAGGCAGGAGACAGGGCAAAACCAAAGTCAGTCAATAATAAAAACATTCAAGGTTCAAAAGGCAGCCTGCTGGCTTTGTGCATGTCTGAGGATCCTGAAGACTGGGCAGGCACCAGCTGGCATCTCCATGCCTTTCTGCTGCTATTAGTTTTATTTTGCTAAAGGTACATTTAAAGTTCTTATTTGGACCATCACATAACAGTGACAACAGTGTTTTAGCTAAAGGATATTCTCTTTCGCTACAAATGACTCCTCACTAAGCTTGACTAACTGTGGTAAGATGGATATGGGAAAAAATTCCTTGTGGCCTCCTTCCGGTCTTTTACTAGTGCCTTTGAATTGTTAGTGCATTTATTTGCTGTGAAGGGAGGATTGCCCTGCTGATGGGGTAATCAGAATACAGCTACACCCCAGCCACAGCAGGATCTGCAGACCTGTGGTAGACCTCTTGGTCCCCCAGTGCCAGGAGATGGGAAGGTAACAGCAGAAGGGGATCCACAAAAACCACTATGCTGAAATGCCAGTTATCAAAAATAGTCCAAAGGAGGCACTGAAGAGACATCGTTGGATATACACTACCACTTTAGAAGAGACTGCAGCAATTTAAGACATGATCATCCTTTTAGCTGTTTGAGTTTATCACACCTCTGCCCGAGGTTACCATTGTCACAGCAGAACGATTCACCTCAGCGCTCCTCATCTGCTCCAGTGCAATGTCTGACCAGTTAGTTCTTGCACTGGAGCAGATGAGTTATGTCATAAGCAACTCGGCCAGCCCTGCTAAAGGAAAGCAAAAGTTTTCAGCCCAGGAGTTGTAGCTGAAGGACAAGGGGCTAATTCCTTATGCTGCCACAGTTACATTTGCAAGAGACCATCTGACCAAAGCTTTAAATCCATTCCTTCCCATGGCATAGACATCTTACTGCACACCACCAGGCAGTGCCTTTCTCCTTTCAAAATTCAAACTGGAGCCAGATGCCTGAAACTTTGCCTTATTGTGTTAGTCTGTTTGTTGTTGGTTTTGTTGTTTCTGTGTCAGCTGCTGGAGATGACGCAAGAGGCAGGGGTTAGAGCATTTGACAAAGAAAGAGATCCATTCACCTCCTGTCTATCAGCAGAGCATCCAGGCATAGCTGGAGCTATGCTGGAAGAGAAGACCCTGCAGACCTTTTGAAGCTTTTCTCTAATTACAGATTCTTGAAGGAGGAGAAGGGGGGAGAATAACTCTGTTCCAGATATTACAGCACCTATCCCTAAGTCTCATAATCCCAGAATATCCCTAATAATTTAGCTAGTCATGCCTAGTCTTGTTCTGTCTTTGTCCCCTCAAAACTTTATTCCAGACAGCAATGTTCCTCTGAACTGTGGGAAAAGAGACATACAAGCTTAAGAGACAAAATGCTTAATGCTTCATAGTAAAATCATTGTGGTTTTTTTTTTTTCTTTCTTCAGAAATTAGGTGAATTTCAGTTTTCCTTGACCTTTTAATGAGGAAAGGCCTTTGACTATGCCATGAGAAGTTTAGGGATTTTGTGATTTTCGCCTAATTTTTTAAGGGTGTAGGGTGGACTGAATCTCTGGATTTACTTCACATTCAATAAATATACTCACCAGACTACTCCTCCCATTCCATTTGGGTTGTAAAACCAAGTCTAGCCTTGCAGGAAAGAGGATGTCAAACCTAATTAGCCCCCTTCCTTTGACCTCTTAAGCAGATTGGACCACATGTTAAAGTTCTTGATTCTTGGACCCTGCGGTTCTAGACAGCTTTCAGGTTTCCTGAGCCCTCCTACACCTATTTAAAAAATGTGCATGTTCTGTGAAATGTACTGCACGATGGACTACTGAAATTGTGAACCTGAATTACAGACAAACATCCTGACCCTTACTTCTGCACGTGTTTGTATACGTGTTTCAATACTTTGTGTTATATGGCCCTTGTAGTGTTCGAGCACCAAGAGCTCAGATTGCAGCATGGCAGTCTTCAAGAACATGCCTCTGGGGGTTTTTTTTGGCAAAGGTTTCACAACAGTACCCTGATGTGGGGCACAGGCCTCGAGGTGAGAGGGAGAGAAAGGGAAAGGGAATAAGCAGTAGGGAGAAGAAACAGGAATTAACATGATTAAAAGATGGCTGGTCCTTGAAGGCCTTGATAGTGTAGAAAGAGAACAGTACTTGGACGGAAAATCCAGAGATGGAGGTTATAGTGAAGCCATCAGAGAGACTGGGAGGAGATCCCTGAGCAATGGAGAGTGAAGTTAAAACAACGGGAAAGGTGAACAGCAGGAGAGGAAGCAGGGATGTGGAAAAGACTGAGATGCAGAAAGGTCCATTTTAGGGGAACGCCCACCAAGATGTGCGATACCCCCTCTCAGTGCAAGGAAAGACATTCAGGCTGCTAAGCCTCCCTGTTCTGCTGTCAATAGATAGCAGTGAAGCTGTGATGGCAGGAGAGGCGCTCTCCCCTCCAGAGTACACAGCATTGTAGTACTGTGAGCAGATACTCCATTAGGTCAAGCAGAAGTCTGTGGAGTGGATCTAAAGAGCCTCCTCTTTCCGAGCACGAGGATATGAATGATTCCGAATGATAGATTAAAAAAAAAGTCTTCACTCTCCTTTCCCTTGCCCCGAACTAGAAATCTACATGTACAATTGACAATGAGGTTGAAGTTCAGGTGATTCAGAAATTCAGATGACTCAGAAAAATGACAGAATAAAGACTGCATTATGATGCAGTCCTTAGTGGGATACTATTTTTTCCAAAGGACTTGAATTTCTTCAGTACACAGGATGGACAGAGGATCCCTTAGTCATCCCGTTTTATCTGCAGTATTTAATGTGTGGCCCCCTACATATTTTATTGTGTGTCATTCAGGCTTCTTTTAAAAGCCATCTGTTTCCTCCTAAGAAAGGATGCCATATATTTGTTTTTCTCTGGTACATCCTTCTTTCCTGCCCTTTGAAGCCCATCTGGGTGATTCTTTTAGGCAATAAACAGGATTTCAAAAGAGAGTTTGAGGGACAGGTGCTCTTGACTGTGGAGGATTTGAGAGTTACCATGTAAGACCTCTATTCCTCTTACTTTTTGTCAGTGACATGGTAGCTCAAGTCCTAAAATTTTCTCTGTGCTCATCACTGCTGTTCTTGAGGGCTTCACAAACACTCAATTTGTCTTCGTATCAGCCTGGCGAGGGTTTCATTTTGCTCCACTATTCTGGGGAAAAGTTAGGTGGGCTTTTAGAAATAAATTTCATTATCTGTCTTTCAACTTTGATTACAGGGTGCATCTGTCCAAGCAAAGACCTTGCCAACAGCATACTAGTAGCACAATGGATAACACCCTCTGTTTATACATCAGAAGACTACAAGTGTGACTCCTGGATTGTTTGTATTTTGCAGGCCACATGCTTTTCCCTTCTCATTTAAGGTGTTTGAAGCACAGCATGGTAAACTCTCTTTGCAGTCTTGGATTCCTTACTAGCTGAGTGTGCAAATACCCCATGTTCACTTACTTTCTATAGGACTTGGTTTGTGTAGCTCCAAGTACTTCTTTAAGGTTAAAGTGAAATAGAGATCTGGAAGGCAGGAGTCTCTCTTCCTGCATGCTTCACATCTAAACCCCAACAGAGTGATCTGTTACTCAGAGAGGTAGCTGATCCTATGGAAAAAATGTGATCGCGTCATTAAAGGCTTCAGAATTAATATTAAGAAGCAGGGCAGAAGGGATACCAGTCAAACTGAAGTTGCACACACAGGCTTAATTTTAGTGCCTCCTCAATCCCCCCATCACACTGTTCTTACTAGATTTTCATATAAATGCTTGAACTAGAAATGGAATGACAAGTACGCTTAGCAGAACTGATATCAATTCACTGCAAAATATATTAGTTGTGACCAATAAAGTCAGATTATTTCACTGGATTTACTCTGGGTTTACCCTAGTGTAACCCGGAACAGACTGTGGTCCAGTGGGTATGGGAAAAGTTACACTTTAAAGAAATAAATCTCACCTATTTCAAGTTTTATTAGCTTCTGTTTCTGTTGTCCCTTTCAATTTTTATATTTGTCATATACTGGGGCTTGGCTGGATGAAAGCTTCATTGTGTTATAGAGATTTTTCTAAAGAGTAGATGATGTTTTTAAAAAGCCAAGAATAGACAATACGTGTAATTGTTTATAGTGAACTTACTCTTGGCTCAATTTAGCCTTTAGCGTGACAAAGAATTTTATCCAAGAGCATAGTGAATCTATATGGTATTGCCAAATTGAATCATTTAAAAATCATGAGTCAGATCTTTAAAAAAAAATATTATGACATGGACTTCTAATTATAATGTTTAGGAGTGAATATATATTCAACTCATTTTGCTTTGCCTTCTGATTCCTGAGCCTTTGCAGTGTGCTCAGGTTACATTTTTAAGCTTTCTATCTACAACCATGAGAGCAAGAAAATTACTGCGTTTTTGTTTAAATGAAAGAAAAATAAGAGTTTCTCACATAATCACATTACTCCAAGAGCTGGTACTTTGAGGAAAAAGCCTCAAATATCACAAAACTTATGATAAAAATTGTGAGAATTGGCAATTTGTAGCTCCTCAAAGGTGCCTGAATTTTAGATATGCCCTTCTTACAAATAAAGAACTTCCTGAAGTATATAAAAGATGCAAAGCTATACTTTAGCAGCAATACCATTAGAAATAACTTCTCCAGGGAAAGACGCAGATTGCCACCTTCTCTCCACAACCACTGAAATGGGAGGCCCAGCTAAAGAAAAAAAACGTTCTGATCTTAGCTGAGTCAACAATCTGTTACCACAGTATGGATTGGGAATAACTCCAGGAAAGTTAGTGCAAATACCACAGCTTTCCTCTTTGGATCTAAGATCAGAATGTCTCCTGATACCTCAGGGAAACTGGAGGAGGGAGGGACACTGGGCTTTGGTTTTATGGCTGTCTATTATCTCAAACAGCCCAGGAGAGGTCTGGGGCCTCCTTCTGCTCTGGATTACGTTGTTTAGTTCTGCAGCAATTGCACAAAATCAAATTAGCATACCTCAGATAAGACTGAGGCCAAAGAATAATTTAACTTTTTGCAACTTTTAGTTCAGTACAAAGATGACATTAGATTTTGTGCATTTTAAGTCACATTTGTCTGCAACAGGGGAGCATTTAATTCAGGACGTGGAAGCACTTTTCTCAATGGCTAGAGCAGACACTGAACTCAGGAAAGTGGTACAGGACAGGATATGGGCTCTTATCTCTCTGGGATATAATCTAGGAAGAATGAAAAAGTGAAGAACATGGGAACCGCTGTGGCGTGACCTAGTGAATGGTGAAGTCCCATTGTCCCGTCTCCCTAGGGATCCTGAGAATTCAGCTATTCCATTTGAGGCTGGACATGGCAGCCTCTTGTCCTCAAACCCAGTGATGACATTTGTCTGTTATTATTAAAGTGAGAGGGTTGCACTTGGAATATTCTGGGGCTACATCTGCTAATATTATAAGAGTGCCTGGGCCTGCCTGCAGTTTGACAACAGGTTCTGTTCTATTATTATCTGATTTTATGAACAAATACATGCACATCTCTTTTTGCTTTGCAAAGAGTACTTGTTTTCCCACAGTGGCACTAGATTACTGAGTGTGTCCTGGTCCAAGGGTTCTTTACCCTTCTTTACCCTCTGCAGTTTCAAGGGAGCTCTTTTTTTGTCATGAGGGCATCTACAACAAAGAGTTACCACCCTTTGTCCATTCTTTCTGTAGGGAGATGCCTAGGACTGATACACCATCCCACGGCTACAGCAGATGACCACCACCAGCAGCAGTAGCTCACTCATTTCTTGTGGAAAATGTTCAAGCCAGTTTTGTCAGGCACACTCCTTTACAATCATCTGAAGGTTCCAAAGGAATTTTTCTAATACTTCCAGCTCGGACTTTTGCAGGGTCTGAGCTAGTATTTCACCACTTTCACAACAGGTCTTTCAGCCTCTGGAAGAGCAGGAGGGTCTTTTTCTCAGGTGGACATGCCTCTTGTGTGGGTTGGTGCCAACAGAACTTGTCTATAATCCCCCCAATATCAAAACAGCAGCCGCTACAGTGGAATAGTTGAAGACTATATCCAACAGTTCTGTTTGTTTGGCTTCCTCTTGCTGCTTGGGCCTTGGTGTGGGTCTGCACCAGAAGTCTGAATAGTCCCCCATGATTAAGAAACTCAAGGTAGTTACCCTACCAGGGTAGCTCTCTTCCAAATGCCGTACATGAAAGATCCACAGCTCATTACAACTATCAGGCAGCTGACTGGCATTGGCCTTCCTCAGACTGGGAGGCCTCCTCCTTCCTCATCCCTGCACTAGCAGTTCTGCCATCCTACATCTCTCAGGTTCATTGGAAATCTTACCCTGGATACCCAGCTCATCTTTTTCCTTCTCAGCTTTTCTCCCCAGTCTATGTGCTCTTGAGTCATTACTCCTTTATGCTAATCATTGGAGCTGAGTTCTTTCTAGCTCTCTTTAATTACTGTCTAGCTTATATATAACCCCCTCATACTGTAATCATAGAGATAGTAAAGATTATGCAAATGCTGATTAGGGTGTAATGTGGCTTGCAGAGCATTCATCATAACTGGTGAGAGGGGAGAAGAAGGGAAGCTTGATTCTTAGGGGCTAGGCTGGAGTTGTCCTAAGAGCATTTAGATTTTACTTTTTTTACTTGAAAACTGAACATATTTGATACAGAGAATACTGAAACTCAGGAAGGAAAATATTTGAATATAATCATGCTTCCCTGAAGATACATTTAAACTAGATACCTGTTCTTGGGTCTCACCTATGCAATACGTGGGGGGTGCTAAGACAGTCAGTTGTTTGCATCCCAAGACAGCCACTCTCATCCTGATACCACCTGGAGCACTTTTTGTCACTTTCTTCATATGCACAGGGCAGAAACCTCCCCAAACCCTGTGATAAAAAATTACAGGCGAAAGTGAAATTATTCTCAATATCAGGCAGTGAATATACTGATCTTCTTTCCTCCCCTAACTCTGAAGACTCAGGTGGATAAATAGAATCCAGCTAAGAGATATCTTCAGACAAACAGCTGGGTAATTATTTTTTCTCTAGAGTTACCACATTTTATGCATACTATCATGAGGCAGAATGAACAGTACCTGGGAAACTGTAAATCTGAATTACCAATTACTATACAAGGTGAGAAAATTGCTAAGAATTGTGGAAAAACTGTTGAGTAACAAGAGGCAGACCAACAGGGTACTAAAAGCTTCACGGTAAAAGCCAGAGAGACAGAAGGACATTATACCATCATATAGGTGTGCATATGTCTTGGATCCAACACTTGTGGATCTGCTAAGGGGCTGGATATATGTTAAGACAAAGGCTGGTGGGGAACTGTTAATGCCGTGAAGGAAGTCCCAAAACTTTGTAAGAACTAGATATAGAATGGAACATCCTTCAGTAGCACAACAGTATCGCTGTCATACACGCAGGGTAAGATCCATGCGATTTAACAAGGGGAATCAGGGTTAGCTTTATCAGCTGTAGCTCCCAAGGGAACAGTGTTGACAAGGGAAGTGGTGTTTTCCTCTAGGCTTCTAGAAAAACTGTTCTTTAGATAATGATTGCTCCTGACTGGACTCTCTCCAGGAATTTGCTGGCATTACCGCATAGCAAACATAGAGGTTCCATCTCGTGGTAATCTCTTCGGTACTGGAGCCTGGTAGGTGTGCCTGGGTTAGGCTGTGTATGAAGTCAGGAACAAATATTTTGGGGTCTGGAAGCGCATCTTTTGCAGGCAGTTTACTTATAACAAAAGAACACCCAGAGGCTCACACAACCTTCAAGACCACTCTGAAATCTCGCTTTCAAACTTGCTAGA
>VYZV01035786.1:19879-43646 GCA_013401275.1 Pandion haliaetus | reverse complement strand
GGTCCGACATTTTGGCGCGCGGGTCCGACATTTTGGGGCAGCGAATTCTTCCAGCAACTTCTTAAAGGGGCCGCCTCTGCAGCCCCCCTCCCCTGCCACCAAGGAAAACCGCGCCACACAAACCCATAACAGTTGTTTTCCTGCCTTACAGCAGCTGATCTGGGAGGAGGGATTGAATAACGGTCAGAACTTGTCTCGACCTCAAGAAATTTTTATGCTTAGTGATAATGAAAGAACATAGCCTAAAAGCTGAGAGACAAGCTAACGTGTGGGATTAGAACCTAATGGCAAAGCAACAAGGATGGTAAGGAAGTACCATGAGGAGGGAAGGAGGCAAAATAGCTAGAAGTATTCATTAGTGAATTTTTGTTCCTTGAAACTGAGACAGTAGGAGCTGGCTCTTTCAAGTCATTTAGAGGCAAGTTGTAGATCTGTTTGTAAAGAATTTTGGGGCTGAAGAATGTTCCTGAACTGGCATAGAGTAATTGCTTGTGTTCCTTGGATTTTCTCCAAAAGTTTCAAGCGGCATGAAGGTAGGAGTTTAGGGTAACCTCATCTCTTTTCCTTCCCACGTTCTTGGCCAGTGCTGGTGCTAGAACTTTGTTGCCATCTGTAACAGCACTTTCCAAAAGTTTTTCTCAGTTGCTCGTCTAAATATCTGTCATGCATGTGGACAACGGAGTGATAATCTTATTAGAATATTCTTTAGATGGACAATTAGATATCTGTAGGCAGGGTCCACTGTCTGACTTTTCTTACCATATACAATTGGTATAACTGATAATGACTATTAAAATATTGCTCCCTTTTTGTAATTTTGGACTGTGTAAATGCCTTTTGCGTAGGACCTTTTTTTATCTACAAACCCATATTGACACAGTACAATTTTGTGTTTATTTTTGATGCTGTTTTTTCCCCTTCCTTGCCTCCAGGTTATAACACGTAATGAATTAATGTTGGAAGAGACCAGAAACACTATTACTGTTCCAGCTTCATTTATGTTACGAATGTTGGCTTCGTTGAATCATATAAGAGCAGGTGAGAGACTTCTGAAGAGCTTGTCTACCACATTGGTCTATAAAATAGCAGGATTGGGGAACCATCAATATCTTCAGCTGTCTGTGGCTACACTTGGGGTTGGTGAGAAGATTCAAGGGCTGTTCAAGGGTCTCTTAATAGAAGAAGTACTTAGGAATTGCTTCTTCAGTGTGAGATTTGCAACATTTTTGCATCTCTTGAAAAATACTCTCTTTACTAAGGAATGATCTTTAAGGTGAGGGCTGTGTGATGGGAAAGCTATCGGGGATGACTGGAATGAGTTGTGAGATAAACCTGACTGTCATTGTGGGCTTGGAATTGTCAGGGGGCGAAGGAGGGTGTGAAGATACAGGACTGTGGGAGATATTAATGAGGCAGTAGGTACTAGGATGTGCCTTCAGTGAAAGGGCAGTTCCCTAGGGGCTGAAACTGGTGATATGAGGGTTTGCATGGAGAATCCTTGTTGGGAACCGGTGTTCCTGGATGTTAGTGCTGAAGAAGCTGACTGCGGTGGGTTGATACTGAAGGTGTAGGACAATGGAGAGACATCATACTGGCTAGGAAGCAAGGAGATGAAGTTTTGGGAGGCTGGTATGACATGCGGGGTGGAAACCTAACAACTGCAGATGAAAGCGACCATAGATATTGAATATGGGGACTCTGGCACTGGCTGAGCAGAGCAGTGGGCTTTTAGTGATAAGGTGGGAAGGAAGCTCTGCCTGGCAGCAGCTGCTGCTCCTCTTTCACCTCTCGCTGATCTATGACAATTAGAGAGCCAGGAGGATGCCACTGCATCCAGCCCAGTGGTATGCCTTGGCACTGCTCTAACTGAATATATTAGTTTGGTTTTTTTCTTCATTTGAACTGATTTCTTTGGAGTAAATTGCACAAAGAACTGCCCAACACTTGAATTACAACAGTTTTAGCAAAAAATCTGTGTTACGGCTGGGTGGAGTATTTCTTAACCTGACAGTGCACATTGATTGAGTGATAGATCTTGAGTCGTTCATGTTCCTTCACACATTTCTGTATTTGCCTTTCTCTAAACATTTACGTCAAAAGGTACTTTTTCCTGTGTATACAGGGACAGATAGCGATTCCCCAGTTTTCCGGAGTATACAGATATCTAACTGCAGCTATTCTAGTTTTAGCTCCCTAGAACAGAGGTTCAATCCCTTGTATTCACCATCTCTTTTTTATATTATGCTTGCATTCATCTTTCCTGTGCTGACAGCCAGGCAGCAGCTACAAGGTTTCTCCTGTTGTACACAAATTTCACTTTTATGCCTGGAAATCCTTTAGGGCTTTTCTTCTGTTCTCCTTTCTTGTGGTAACATTTCTACCCAATCTCTGCTGTCAGTCCATATGGACTTCCTTCTGCTGTATAACCCACAGTCACCGTGTGTTGTGTAATAGTCCAGGGAGATAGTACACTATAAATATTTGCCAAAACCTGAAAACTTTAGAAGTTCTCTTTACTAAATCTCTGTCTCTTACAGACCGACTGGAAGGTGACAGATCAGAAGGATCTGGTCAGGAAAATGAAAATGAAGATGAAGAGTAACTGGCAGTTGTGTGCAAGCACCTAGATGTTAATGGAATTTGTATAAGACATCAATTATATTTTTCCTTACAGAGCTTTAGTGCAATTCTAAGGTATTGCTTTTGGATAACCTAACCTTTTGTTTTTGAATGACTGTGTGCATGACTTTGGGAGAGTGTGCAAGTAAAATAAGCAAAAATGTTTTTAAAATGTTTTGCCATGTATGAGGGGTGCTAGAAGACGCAAAGTGCAATATTTTCCCTAACCTGCAAATGTGGGAGCTTGGATCAATGTTTTAAAGTAACTTTCATTATAGTAAAAACGTTGGTTCAGATAAATTTCTATACCTGCTGTTTGCATGTTTGTTGCTTTCTAATTAAAAGATTTGGTTGTTTTAAGTAGTTTCGTGTTTTTCCTTTGTGCAACCACTGATTTTTCCCCTTTTAACTATAACCCCATTACTGCCTTCATTTGCATTCTTTCTTACAATGTTTGTGAAGTGACAAATACAATTATTTCTTACAGTGGGCACTAGGATTCTCTGTGACTTTGAGACCCCTATGCCTCTTGGTTCTTGCATATCCATGGGCACAACCCACACGTGTTTAACGCAAAATTGCCTCTCCATCAGTTTTACTATAGTGCCACTTCACGTTCTCCATGCTTGAATCTGTAGTGCTGGTGAGGTAGTTGTTTCACTAATAGATCCATGAGTATGCGTTCTTTGCAACAAGAGCAGATGTATCTTAATTTCCATTGGCTTTAGAATAGAGAAAGTGTAGCGCAAAGGAACGTGAATTTGAAAATGCCTGTGCATTACTTCCTGGGAGTAATTATTTGGGAAGGAGGGCCGTTCAGTCCATGTGACAGGCTCTACCCTTCCTCCATATGTTTTTTGGATGGCAATGGGGAAGAGGAAGTGAAGAAAGGAAAACGGAGCAGGGGCAAGAGAGGCTTTGCTTAATGGCTGTTCTTGCCAAGGATGGCAGATGCTGAGAGCCTCCATCAGGAATTACAGAATGCTGGGAAGAATCCTAAATCAGATGGATGAGGCTACAGGAGGCTTCACTACCCTGTTATCATTAAAATACACATTCATCGCACAATCTTCACAAACTTTGCTTATGTCAACAAAAAGAATTCCGCACACCAAAGTCTAAATAACATTATCACAACATTCTGATAGTCTGATTCACAGTGCAGGCAGGCTGAAAGGACTTGGGGAAGGGATATAAACCACAGAAATAGAGGGAGATAGGAAAACAAAGGCTGTTTGAGGAGACAGAGGTTTGTGAGGGAGGAGAAATGGGAATTATATGGAACTCAGCTGGCAGTAACAGTGAAGACACTTGGGCAAGGGAAGAATAACGAGAGGGAGAGGAAAAGTATGAGGACATGGACAGGGTGGTTGGTTGGTGGGTTTTGGTTGTTTGGTTTTTTTTAAAAAAAGGAGAAGCTAGGAAATTTCTGAGGAAGAGCAAAGCGTAGAAGTTTTGAAAGTGATCCAGTGAAGTGAATTTAGGAAAGGAGAAAATAACTGTGGGGGAGAAAAGGTTTTGGAGGCAGAGGGTGCTATGAAGAATGGAAGTCTCAGAATACTGGAGCGTTGTGGAAAACAGGAAACTTCACACCCAGAGGAGGTTAGGGCAACAGAGGATGGAAATCTGGTAAGCATCTGAGAACGTATCTGCTGCGAGCAAGGGAGAGTGAAAGAAGTCAAGGTAAGTTGTTTGTTTGGGTTTTTTTAAGGTATGGAGTGAAAGTAATGACTGATACAGATATTTGTCTCTTCTGGTGACACAAGAAGGACTAAGTGGCCTTCTTGTTGGAGAAGGGAGAAAACATTAGTTTTTCCTTATGACATATCATTTTGGGTGAGCATTTTTAGACCAGCAAGAAATGAAGGAATATTTTATGATTTTGTGGCACACCGGTTTGGGGAGGGGGGAACACAGTGGTCTAGAACTATTCAAACCTTGCTGCTCATAGCACTGCACTGAGCAGTATTTTTACTGTCACATGTAAATTAGCCTTGAATTTTTGTAACAGAACAGTACTCCTCATTAGATTTTAAAAAACTCTACAGTAAATATATATGGTGTACTTAGCATATATATAAGTAGGGTTGTCTGCTCTACTTCAGCTTATAGCAGCCAGAGGAATAAAGCTGTGTTTCTGTTCTGTGTGGCATCTGTTGCAGTGGTGGACCTCTTCCACAGCTAGGGGTACTGAGCAGTTCTATTGAATAACAATGTTTGATGTGGTTGTTAGGTCCTCTATAGATGATATTTGAGATGTATTTGCTTCCAAAAAGAACGACCATGGTGTTTCTACAGAAGCCTGACTCTTTTTATTTAGAAATTATTAACTTTTGCCTTTTGAAAACAAATTCTTTCTCAAGTAAGTACATGGAGAGGATACCCTTTGTCTTCACTGGAGAGGTTTTATAAATCATCACTGTGGATGTCTGTCTTTCTTTCTAAAAATAAAAAAGCTGCTTCTGCCACTTTTGCTTTCGTAGTAGCAATTGCTAGCAAAGAGCTTACAATATAAACCAAAAGCAACAACCTTGTAAATGTCTTTTTTTCGAAGTTCCCTAATGAGCACATTATTCCCAAAAGGTCTCTTATTTATTCAAAGGCTAAATACTAACTTTAATTCCAGATGCTTAGCTGTGGGTTTATTGATTAAAAGGAGGGTTGAATCTCAATAAGAGCAAAAGTTTAACATGTGGAAGATCTTTTTCAAACTTCAATCAAGCTTTTCAAGCAGTTTTTCTAAAACTAAGGTAGCCATAGTGTTTGGGTTGGCTCTTTTCATAAACATTTAGGTAATGGGCTAAGTCTCAATTCCTAGAACCGTGCAATAACAGGACCTGTTGGCAGGAGCAGGAGGGATGCTGGTAATTCTAGAGTTTGTAGGAGCAAAATAAAATTTGAAAATGTTACTCAGACATGCGTAGAAGTTAATAAGTAATACAACAACCCACAGTCCAAAACCTCACAATTTTAGAAGCAGATCTTGTGATCTGGTTCTGATTTCAGACTGGGGGCTTTGAGGTGGGTGATGCCGCAGGAGCTCCCTCTTCTAGTACCACCATTCATGCTGCATTTGTAGAAGCATGTGTCCTGTGTGCAGAAATGAAAATCTGGGGATGTGTACTTCACGCTAATAGTGATGCAACACTTGAGACCACCATTCTTCTTTTCAAGTAAGCCAATGAAAGGAAAAGACCAATGACCAACAGACCATAATACTCCTGATAAGCATCAAGTGACCAGTTGATTTAGCTGGCCACTAAAAGATGTATCCAAACCCTTCAGTTTCTATTACAATAGTAACAGCCCAAATTTGATGGATATGACAGTGAGTGAGAATATGGGCAGGACCTTACTTTCCTGCTTTGTGGACTGAAGATTATACATGTGCTCGAGCTGGTCCTTCTGCCCCACAACAGCTTGCTGTCAATGTTTACATCCTAGGACAAGCACTTACCTACAGCAAGGGTCCAGATGCCACTGAACTCGCTTCTATGAAGGATATTTCTTAAGACCATTGCAAAGATCAAAAGCAACTTCTCTGATGTGTTGATACAATTCCTGGTAAATAATTTGGTGTCTCAAAGCTTGGCCAAATGGTCACTGTAGGAAACAATCTCTTGTTTAAATGTCAAAGATGCTGAGCCTGTTCAAACCGCTCTCTGCCTAAGTTCTAGTTCTTCATGCCTACCCCCAATGGAGGTAGCACAAGGTTCAGCAATGACATCCTGCATCACATTTATCGTGAAATTTTCTTACCTAAGCAGTAGATAAATGTAGCTTGAATAAAATGTTACAGTAGACTATTGTGTGTGTCCTAAGCTCTTTCAGAACATCCCAGAGGGTGTTTCTGAGGAAGAAATTGCAGAAGTAAATGTTTAATACAGGTTTCTCTGTCCTTGCACAAGCAAAATAGCTATCACTGAGGTGTGTGTGTGCATGTGTTCAAGGGGTGGGAGAATATGCTCAGAGATGCCTTGGAAAGCTGAGTGGTCACGTCCACAAAGTCATTTTTTTAATGGAAATATACCACTGAGCCAGGTTCAGTCCCTGAGGCTGAGGCCTATTGCAAAGGCCATTAAAAATCCTTGGGAATCCTCCACACTGCACTGTTTCATGGGCCAGACTTGAGAACGCTATTGAAAAATGAGGTGCCAGTTAGCACCAGTTAGGTCATAGCCCGTGTTCCTCGTGGTCCACGGTCACGCCCCTACAAGAGGCCAACTCTAAAAGCCTCTGCTCTAAAAGCCTCTCCTCTTTCTGTGGAAATGACACAGAAGGCATGTGTGAGGTCATCTGCCCTGCCTAGAGATTGATTTAGTCTTTGAAACATGGGGTTAAATAAATTTTAAGCTATTTTAATGAATTATAACATGCCCAAATGTCTTTGTCTGTGTAAGCATCCAGTTCGTCTTCTCAGTGACACTCTCTACTGTTCAGTCTGAATTATTTTTTAGGGTAATAGAGATTTATTTTCCTTATTTTTAGGTATTCCTTTTTACTATTTGTAATTGCTTTGTTCTTTTGATAAAAAGGTGCCATCTACCTTCTCAGTGCCTTTTATGAGCTTTTTATCAATGCTTCCTTCTAGATTAATTTCCTTTTGCTGGTAGAGCAAACTGAAGTCCAAAAAACAACTACTACTGCTAAAAATACTAAAAAACACAACAAGGTGTTTTGATTGGAAAAATAGGCATATGTGTCCTGGTTTCAGCTGGGATAGAGTTAATTGTCTTCCTAGTAGCTGGTATAGTGCTATGTTTTTGAGCTAGGTATTGAAGAATGTTGATAACACACTGATGTTTTCAGTTGTTGCTAAGCAATGTTCAGTCTAAAGTCCAGGATTTTTCAGCTTCTCATGCCCAGCCAGCAAGAAGGCTGGAGGGGCACAAGAAGCTCGGAGGGGACACAGCCAGGGCAGCTGACCCAAACTGGCCAAAGCGGTATTCCATACCAGGTGATGTCACACCTGGTATATAAACTGGGGGGAGTGGGGGCGGGGGGATCGCTACTCAAGGACTAACTGGGCATTGGTCAGCGGGTGGCGAGCAATTGCATTGTATCGCTTGTATATTCCAATCTTTTTATTACTGTCATTTCATTATTGTTATTATTATCATTATTAGTTTCTTCCTTTCTGTTCTATTAAACTGTTCTTATCTCAATCCATGAGTTTTACCTTTTTCCTTCCAATTCCCTCCCCCATCCCACTGGGTGCGGGGGGAAGTGAGTGAGCGGCTGTGTGGTGCTTAGTTGCTGGCTGGGGTTAAACCACGACAAGATGCTACTCTTAAAGCAAGCTCCTTTTTTTTTTCTGATTGTGACTCACCATATTACCATGCTTCCTTTTTTTGCAGGAGGAGGGCTGCATGCTAGTATAATTCATGGGATTTGACAGATTTCCTATCCCAAGTCAGAACTGATGGCTACTAATTTAGGAAAGTCTCACTTAATGAAAGACCATCTTAACAGAGTTTGTTAATGGGCTTTATTACTGTGGTAGTTTGACCTTGGCTGGTTGCCAGGTACCCACCAAGCTGCTTTATTAGTCCCCTCCTCAGCAGCATAGGGAAGGACAAAATAACGTGGAAAAAAGATCTTGTGGGTCAAGATAAAGGTAGTTTAAGAACGCAAGTGTCCTGTGTGGAAGCAAAGGAAAACAGATTTATTCTCTACTTTCCATCAGCAGGTGATATCTGGCCACTTTCCAGGAAGTAGGGCTTCAGGATGCTTAGGAGTTCCTCTGGAAAATAAAAGTCATAAATACATAAATACAAAATTAATAAATAAGATCTTGCCTACCACCAGCCTACTAGTGAGGGGGGAGAATGTTGGAGAGACAGCCTTGATGCTGGGCGAGCACTGCTCAGCAGTAGCCACAACACTGGTTTGTTAATCAACACCTTTCTAGCTACCAGTGCAGAGCACAGCGCTAGGAGGGCTGCTATGGGGAGAATTAACTCCATCTCGGCCAGACCCAACACAGTTACTAACCGGAAAGCAAATCCCAGGGGATCTGCAACTGTTCTCAAACATCACTGCAGATCTCCTTCCCCTCTGGGATGACTCAATGCTCGGACCCTGCTTCCAATATTTTCTCCTTCCTGACCTGCCCTTAGTCCCATGCAATCTGACCACCCATAGCTACTATTTTTAGTCCTGGTGAGTAGTGACAGAAGGAGAGACGGGAGGGAGAATGACAGGGTTGTGGGGATCAGGAGCAAGGCTCTTTTCATCAGCTGGGCACTGCCTTTGCCCAGCCAGTGAGGCAAGCCAAAGGCAAGTCCCCAAAATCCTTCTAGCTCCTTTATTCCTAGTAGCCTCAGAGCCCTCACCTCACTCAGTTCCCTAATTCCTGTCTCCTAGCAAACCCAAGGACTCTTTCCATACTTTAGCAACTTCTCAAACATGGGTGGTGAAGCTTGTGCCAAAAAGATTAAGAGTTGCCGTTGTGAATTTTTAACAGCGGTGGACAGTGCTGCGCCCCAGCCCTTCCCAGGGCCCTGCTGCTCTGACGACAAACAGAAGCGAACCTCCAATTCTGTAACTGTTGGGGAAATTCACGTGTACACCTCGGGTGCACTCATCTCCATGCTCTATCGTTTTCCTCTCTCATGTGATACCCTGATGTCCCCTCTGAGTCCAGTGCAAATGCACCTTTACCTCGGTGTGTACTGACCATCTCACTCTACTGATCTGGTGCAGCTATGGCAATGCCACTGCCCTGTGGCAGAAGAGTTCTGGCCCCACTCTGCACCTTTGAAACCAGCTATTGTAGACCCAAGTATTCTAGTAATTACCTGGCTATTTGTTTTTAACTGAATACAGCTGCTTCATTTTCTATAATTAGTATACTAATTGTTAATTGGCCTTTTTGTTCTCCAGTTCTTGTTTGTTTCCAGGGATAGGTATATACTGATTCACCACTATTAAGACTCTGATGTTTCTTATCTATCTTATACATAACAATTCTTGCATAGCTATGCTTCATTTTTGTATTGGATTCCCATACATATCTAAAGTACCTGTAATTGTTAAATCAAATAAAGGAGTAACAGGTAATACAACGTACTTTTCGTGGTGAGTTGAACGTCTTACCTTCCAAGTTGCTAGACTGGATTTCTATTCATCAGAGTGTGGTGACCATTCGGTAGTAGGTGCAAGATGAGCTGGTGCTCTCACTTCAATTCTTGCTGGCTTAATGTTGTCATGGTTATCAGGAGCTGGCTCTGAGAGCCTGGGATGCTGATTCAGCACTTTTGTCCATGGAAAAAGGTGTCTGGGACTGCTATCTGTCTCATTTCAAGAGCATTTCAAAGAGAGTATACTGTGCTCTAAAATATTTGTGCTTATTTTACCCAGGATCATGAAGAGCAAGGAAGGGTTCTGTAAATCTTTATTTTAAAAGCCATAGTCACTTAAAGTTAGGCACTGTGACAAAACCGTTTGGCTTGGATGTTGGTTGCACTACAGAAGCTTTACAGGCTCAAGGATGTGAAATACAAGACTCACATCAAAATTATCCCCAACTTTTCTCAAGTGAGTTTTTTCTTTAAAAACTTAATTGTAGTGTGCATCTGCTATCATTGCACACAAGGGTCATGCAACGAGCTCATTGAAGAGTGTGGCCCTCCCGATAGCGGCAGCTACGGCTCAGGCCCAGTGTGGGGAGACTCTCAAACACATCCAGAGCTACAGCTTTTGCCTCCATCAACATCCCCTCATGGTGGCAGGAGCAACTGCCAGCCCCTCACCCCTTCACAGCCACGCTGCCTGTGCCCTGTCGGGCAGCTCGCTGGATATGTGGGTGTCACCGACAGGGGCGGTTGCCCCCCCCCACCCACTGAAAATCCATGTGACTGCTCAGAAATTCAGCTTCATTCACACCACATGAATTTCACATCACTGCAGTGAATAGATTTGATGGCAAGCTGGAGGCTCTAAATTTGGTCTGTTACATCCACTTATAGAGGAGAGCTGGGCAAAAGATACAGAAATGAGAAACTGAATGAGCTTCATCATTTAATTTGAGAAATTATTTCTCTCATCCCTCTTCCTATGATCTCTTTCGCCTTGGTTCGCTGGCTATCTATCAAGCAGTTTGGTGTAGGGACTAAGAAGGTGTAAGATAGTGAGCCCCAGATGCAGGGGGTAGCTGGACCCCTCGCCCTTTGGATTGCCTGTGGCCAGGCAGAGAGTAGGCGTGAGGTGCAGGAGAGGAAAGATCTCCGCTTCCCACACACACAGTTCATTCCCTAGAAAGCAGACCGAGAACAGCTGGGAAAGAGCAAGGTAAGGATGAATGAAAAGCCATATTAGACCCAAGGAAGGAGAACATATTCAATGCAGCAGTCATTTTTGGTGCACTGAAAAATAGTCTCAAAACAGAGGGATGCTATGGAAAAGACCATGAAGCACAGCTGAGCTGCAGGAAAACACTCCAATGCCACCTGCATGCAGTATGGCAGGGGGTATCCTGCATTAAAAGCTGCTTGTCAGATTAATATGGCCTCCTGTGTTGCTGTGTAATGGCCGTATGACACTGCTATAAGAAAGCACTTTTGAGTTGCAGAGCTGTGCAGGAAAATAAACTGTACTGTGCTACATATCTAGAAGAGAAAAAGGCTTTTCTCCTTTCCGTGAGAAAGTAACTGGCATCTCAGTGAAACTGCAGGTTGAAAAACCTGGGACATCCACTAGACTATATTACTGAAGAAAGAGCAGATGGGAGAGCGAAGCTGGGAATCTCCTCTGTCTAGCACCGGAGCGCCGCATTTGTGCCCAGCAGGGCTTTGAAGCATATTGCTAAGTTTGCTGGCAACCAGAGAGCAAACAGAGGATGCTCAGGCAAGATGTGGCACTCCAAGTCGACCATTGCCATCTTCTTCTGACAGTGCTCCAGGATGACGTGAAGTCATGATGTAAGTGGTGATGATGTTAATATTTAGCTTTTATAGAGCTTTGCTTTAAAACGCTGTTAGATCTAGTCTACAAAGAGAGACACCAATGTCAGAATTCCCCTTCAACAGATGGAGAAATTGGGCATGAAGGAGGAAACAAATTGCTTATCAACCCTTAAGAGCCTAGTAATAAAACCAGGATTCAGATCATTTAAGACTTTTGAGGCAAGTCCCCTTCCACCAGCCCAAATTACGCCTTTTAAAAATAAGAGGCAACTCAGAATCTTTAACGACATTCTTCCACCCTGGCAACTTTGAATTCTCTCTTGAGGCAACTGAGCAAGGTTTCTGGGTAAACCATTAGTGGCATTGTTGCTGCACAGATACGCTGCTTGGTGATCTGTGTGATAACAAAACTGAGTGCTCCTCGGGCTCTATCTCAATACAATAAATGTAAATTGATGTGGGAATAACAGCTCTGAATGTGGTTGGTTTGTGCAGGTATGACTTGAGCTCTTTAGTCACCTTAGATCGTACAATAAAGACCATAAAATGTATCTTTCACTTACAGTAATTAGTCCATTAGTAATTTAGCTGTATCCTGACAGAAGTGGAGCTGTAGCAGGATCGGCATCTGACAGTCTGTCCCTGGGTTGCCATGGTAACTGCCTAGGATGGGGTGTGCTTAAGAAAAACACAACTTCTGGGCTAAATTCTGGGCTGGAGGACAGCGGATGGATGGGATTCAGCTGCCGCAGGGGGTGGTACCCCACAGCCAGACGCGCAGATTCAGAAATCTCCCCGGGTGGCCGAGTTGGCATGTGGGAGGTTCTGCAACAGGGAAGCAGGGAGGAGATCCAGGCAGAAGCAAAATTTGATTTAAAACATTAATTTGCTCCCAGATTTGCTCACTGAGCCATGAAACATGCAGGTTTTGATGAATTCCCATGTAATCCAAGCCTGCTTGAAAGCCTCATGCATTGCTTCAAGTCTGGGACTCATTGCTCCCCCAGCCCTTTCTCGGCAGCAGCCAGCTGAGATGGGGAGGGCTTCCCATTTTGCTGGGAAGTTAAGCTCTTTGGCAGCCTTAAATACACCCAGAGCCAAGGACTTGGGATCCTAGGCAGCTGCAAGCTGGAATCAATGTTGTCAGAGTCACCAAACCCCTCTTGGAATACAGGCAACATGTTTTGTTGCAGAAACGTTTCCGAAATGAAATGTCCCTAGAATTTTCTGTTCGCAAAACAATTTGAAATGGAAAAAAGGAAAGAAGAAACATCTTGTTCCAACATGGCCCAGGTCCATGTTTTAACAAGAACATTTCTCACAAGGGAGAGTGCGTGCTTTGTCAGCCAGCTGTATGGAGTACACAAAATCTGAGCACATGGGAAGCTCACATATCTGAGGGCAGAAATCAGGGGGGAAAAAAAACCAACCCCCCAAAATAACTAGCAGCATAGGCGTATAAAAAGTCATCTTAGTTTTAGACAATCACTGCTTTGGAGGGTTTTTTTGCGAACCACATTGATGGTCATTCCTTTATATTGCGTGCAGTCTTAAGTCCATTATAACGAACGCGTTGTTATATTACATTAATTTGCCAAGATTGTTTTCAGAAAGAAGATATGCCTCAGTATCCACAATCTACAGACAATTTCTGTGTGCTGCCTTTTCCCTGCGCTGCTCAGCTAGACTGTTGCTTTCTATTTGCAGCATTTCTTAATTTTTTTTCTGTTTTACTGGTATCTCAGGTTAGGTTCTTTGGTGTGCATCAGAGTGCTGCTTCTGATAACAGATTTATCATAATTCAAAGGTAAAGATTTCATATTTATTTAACAGACCCAAATCTACTTCCTATAAACTAACTAGATTTTGAACAATGCATTCCACACTTTCAAAAATGTAAATAAATTTTATCTCGAGCAAGCAAATACTTATTGCCGACAGGTATTTCAGTTCTTACTCATATTTTCATTTTCTGAGGAAGAAGAGGGAGTGAAACCTCCTCTTTTTCCATGCCTTTGTTTTTCTGAAGAAATTTGACATTCCTAATTATGACAGAGCAAAGGGAAATGAAAGTCTATTTCAAGAGATGATTCTTCCTGTAAACAGTACCCAGGTACTTCTGCCTAATCTCATTGCATTTGGGCTGTCAGATGAGCATGAGAAATAACTCTTCCTATAACCTCCGTGGTGGTGTTCTTTTTTTCTGTTGCAAATAGTTGTCAGTTATAGTACTTGCCTTTGTATCCCTGAAAGACTTCCTAAATGACAAGGATATGGGAGCTTTGGTTTAGTCGGAGATAATTTTAGCCTCTTTCTTCCAACAAAAATTGCATGGGCTAAATTTGGACACCATTTTCTTGCAGAACTAATAATATTTGTTTTATCTTTTGTTCTGTTTTCATTTTTCATTTGTTCAACAGCCCCTGTTATTTATTTAAAAGTATTTATTTATGAGAGACCATCAGTGTGTTGTTTTTGTTTTTTTTGTTTTTTTTTGTTTTTTTTTTTTTAACCAACATATCTAACTATCCTGCCAAGGAGCATGATAAATGTTACCAATTTATAATGCACTTGCCTGGCTTTACAAGAACATTTTTTTTAAAAATCAACTTCACTTGCTGAAAACTGCAGACTATGAAGAAGTGAATTGGCTCTTCAGGAAAAAAAACACTATCTTTTTTGTTTACTCAGAAAAACAGCATAGTGAACTTCGCTTTCCCAATTTTCTACTTGTACTTAATGCTCAGTGAACCGACCTGAACCCTACACACTTTTCATCCTTTTGGTTGAATTCACTTGTATCTACTGCATTTCTTGACTTTTAGTCTTGATCGTAAGAGTCATCCTAGGCTCTGGGGCCCAACACAAGCCCTGAGGCAATTGAAAATGTGCATTTCTTGTCTAATGATTTTAATGGTTTCCCAGAGACGGACTGTACCAATAAAATCTTTGTTGTTTTTTCCCTTTCTGATTTCAGGTGAACTAGATGTCCTGGATCTGGTAAATATAAGCGTAGCTCAACAAACTAGACCAAGGTATCACTAGGACTACAGAACACTAGGATAATGCATCAAAATTGGTATCATTAGATATGCCATACAAAAGTGATTGTTATGGGTTTGTGTGGCGCGGTTTTCCCTTGGTGGCAGGGGAGGGGGGCTACAGAGGCGGCCCCTTTAAGAAGTTGCTGGAAGAAGTCGCTGCCCCAAAATGTCGGACCCGCGCGCCAAAATGTCGGAACCGCCTCTAGGCGGGGAGTGACGGTGGTAGCGCCTCTGGGAAACATATTTAAGAAGGGGAACCGGTAGTGTGGGGGGAAAACCTGAGAGGAACATCGCTGCCGACACTGGAATCATGGAAGTGGAGGGGGAGGAGGAGGAGCCTGAGGAGGCTGATGGCCCTGCAGCCCAGGGAGGTGAACGGTGGAGCGGAAGCTCCCGAAGATGGCCGTAACCCCATGGTAAAAACCGCGCTGAAGCAGCATGAGACGGGAGAGCAGCCCGCGAAGAAAAAGACCCGCGCCAGGGAAGTTTGTGAGGAACTGAAGCCCGCGGAAAAGGACCCGCGCCAGGGAAGTTTGTGAGGAACTGAAGCCCGCGGAAAAGGACCCGCGCCAGGGAAGTTTGTGAGGAACTGAAGCCCGCGGAAAAGGACCCGCGCCAGGGAAGTTTGTGAGGAACTGAAGCCCGCGGAAAAGGACCCGCGCCAGGGAAGTTTGTGAGGAACTGAAGCCCGCGGAAAAGGACCCGCGCCAGGGAAGTTTGTGAGGAACTGAAGCCCGCGGAAAAGGACCCGCGCCAGGGAAGTTTGTGAGGAACTGAAGCCCGCGGAAAAGGACCCGCGCCAGGGAAGTTTGTGAGGAACTGAAGCCCGCGGAAAAGGACCCGCGCCAGGGAAGTTTGTGAGGAACTGAAGCCCGCGGAAAAGGACCCGCGCCAGGGAAGTTTGTGAGGAACTGAAGCCCGCGGAAAAGGACCCGCGCCAGGGAAGTTTGTGAGGAACTGAAGCCCGCGGAAAAGGACCCGCGCCAGGGAAGTTTGTGAGGAACTGAAGCCCGCGGAAAAGGACCCGCGCCAGGGAAGTTTGTGAGGAACTGAAGCCCGCGGAAAGGACCCACGTTGGAGCAGGGAACGAGAGAGGAATCTTCCCCCTGAGGAAAGAAGCGGCAACGACGATGCGTGGCGAGCTGACTCAACCCCCATCCCCGATTCCCCTGCGCCGCCGGGGGGAGGAGGTAGACAGCATCGGTAGTGAACTGAGCCGGGAAGGCGGGAGGGGTGGGGGGAGGGTGTTCTGATGTTTGGTTTCCCTTCCTAATACCCTTGTGTTTTGTTTCTGTTTTGATTTGTAGTAAATGAAATTGATTTTGTTTCTTCTCCAAGTTGAGCCTGTCTTTTGCCCGGGACCATAAGTGGGGAGTGATCCCTCCCAGTCCTTGTCTCGACCCACAAGCCTGCCTTTGTATTTTCTCCTCATCCCAACGTAGCCAGGCGAGGGGGTGGGGGGTGAGTGAGCGGCTTCGTGGTGCTTTGTTACCGACTGAGCTGACCTGAAACCACGACAGTGATACATTGGATGTTAAAATTGTGGTGGACGCTGCAGAGATCCCAAACTTATTTTATGTAATAATTTGTTGTTGTCATCATTAAACATCACCTGCAGGATCTAGTTGAGTTTTTCAGGTGGAAAAAGCAAGCCGTAACTCCCCAACTGGAAACAAGGATAGGATGTGATTTTCAGTATGCTCTTTAGAAACCACCTTTCAGTTGACTCCTCTTCATTATATTCCATATGCAGTAAATGAATGAACATTTGAGGCATATCAGCAGGTTCCACCAGCGTCCTGTGGATTTGCCAAGTTGTGCCTGAAATTTCTCATCTGTGAACTGGGTTTGTAAGACAGCCAGGCCCAAAATGGCAGAACCAGCAAGGTCCTTTTGCAAATGGACAAAGGAGAAACAACACTGGAGAGGGCAGGAAAGGGAAGAGTTAAAACCAGCCCTTCTTCCAAGCGAGTGAATAAAAATGACCCTGTAACGGTGTAGAGAGGCTTCCTCCGTTCTCTGCGTCATTCAGTGTGCATGACTTTGTGGTCTGTCATTGCGAACAACTCATGGTCTTGTTACGGCAAAAAAATTTCAGATTTTTCTTTTTTTTTAAGGGGGGGTGGAGGTGTGGGGAAAAGGGAGTGTAGTCTCTCTTACCCAGTTCTAATGGGAGGAAAGACTTCAGCTCTGACATCTCAGCTCTCACGATGACGTTGTGAAGCTGCAATCTTCAAATACTCTGCAAACGAAGTCCTAGCTACCTGGGATACACCCTCAGCCCGGCTCCCTCACCAGTCCTGGCTGAAGCTTTGCCTGTGCTAGGGGGGAGTGGGGCTGGAGGGCATAGGCAGCTGCTGGGAGGGCTGTGATTTAGGCAGCTAGACAGTGCTTGGTGTGGGTACCAGCTGCCAAAAGGTCGGAGTGTGCTTATGGAGATCAAGCCCATGGTCTTTGATGAGATCTGTTTTGAGCTATTTTTGACCATGCATTTATTTCTGCTGCCTCTATGCTCAATATAATCCATTTACAATTTCAGTATTATTTTGCTTGAAGGTCTCACTGCAGAATCGCTTCAGAAGTCCATGCCTTAAACCATGCAAGGCTGAGTATGGTTTCCTATTTCCTTAATTTTTACTCTTGAGGGGGCAAGAGAGGAGTGACACAGAAAGGCAACTGTTGTAAATACTCTCTAAAGACTCCACTCGGGCTTTCTGCCCCACTATAAACACCTTGAATTAGAAACCCTGTACTGTTCAAATCTGACACCTGTCCCTCTCTGCTTCTTGTTTGAAGCAGTTGCCAGCTGATGGATGCACTGCTTTTAAAGACCATGGCTTTGAGCTGTAAGGGATGGTGGTTGTAGGACGTGTCCATTCATTCTGGGCTCCGTTTCATCTGTTTGCGTGGTACAACCTGAAAAGTCCAGGCCGAATATGCCAGTTTCATTCATTTATCAACAGCCTTGCTTGACGGATGAGTTCAGGGATTTTGTGTAGCTGAATCTGCAGATTAATTAATCTGTATTGATTGATTAATCTCTAGTAATTGAATTCTAGGCCTTTTTTATAGATTAATGTTCAATCCTATAACCAAGATATATTTTGGGGGGGGCTCTTAAAAATCAGCAGTTGAAATAAGGAATCAGTATTTCCCAATGTTGTATTGCAATTTGGTGTACAATGTAAGGTGAAGAATGCATCTGATTTCTTATTATATAACACGGAGAAAAAAACCCCAAAACTTACTGTTTGCATGACATAAGGGTTTTTGCTCAGTTTCACTTGAGAGATCATCAGCAGTATTTTTCTAGCCAGTGGGAAATTATGCAACTTGACATTTTTTGCTAAACTGCTAGCTTTTAAAGGCACAGAACTGAAATCCTACGCCTACTCAAAACAAAATTGGATCAAAACCTGGGATCACCGTTTTTTTGTCATCTTTGTGAGTAAGACTTGTTCAACTATTCAGGCTACTAGGAGACATGCTATTCTCTTGCATAAAAAGATCACTTGCCCTTATCCTCAGACTATTCCAGTGAATGTAAAAGAAAATCAGGCGTGGGTTGTTTGGGTTTTGGTTTAGTTTTTCTTTTTTTTTTTGACCATACATAACACTTTATCAGTTCAACAGCCCTTCAGTTATCTTCAGTTATCTATCTAGCTTCTGTACTGTTCACACCATGACTGCACTTGAGAGACCATTATGGTTGTGTGATCTGACCTGGGCAGCAGCATTTCACTAAATCACTGAGAAATTAACTACTAATGCATCTGGGTCTTTATTTTTTTTCCCTTTGAAAAAACCTAATAATCTGTAACTTCTATTTGATATGCAATTATTTGCATATACGTAGTGATCTATCTTCAAATAAGATAAATTCCTAGATACCATTTTTTATCAGGTCTATGGAACCTCTTATTTTACCGTTGCACCAAGCAGAGTTGAATTTTGGTCTAAAGGGATTACACTTATCAGTCCATAGTTTTATTTGTAAAGATGAGTAATTGTGGCACTTGTCTACTAGGATGTGTATAATAACTGAGTTCAGGGTTGTTTTTTCTCTTTTCCATGAGATGAGCATGGTTGGTTCTTTCTGCTGTAAAATGCATGTGTATGGTACTTTATGCCTATGTATTTTTTCTTGGTCTGTTAAACATTGTCTACATAGAAATGTCACTGTTAAACGTCTATACTGCTGACCCGCATCAAGACATTCATGTGATACCTCTCAGCAGAGATATGTTGATGTCAGCTGAATTCCCAATGCATTTCGGCTATCGGACTTTTTTCTGTTGTACCATCAACTTGGGGCCGGAGGGTAGCAGAGACAGTGGTAAGTGGCAGGCTGGAGTCCAAATTTAGTCTCCTAATGATTTCCTCCTGCATAAAAAGCTGTGAAAAAAAAGATAGATAACTTAAGATATTGTTTCATGTTCCTTTCTTAATGCTTTCTGCAGCCACTCCCAAGCAGAGTTGACACTTTTCTTTCACAGGGTTAAATTTCAGTCAGAAAGCATTTCAGACTGTATCTTTGGTATCCTCATTTCCCTTGGTGAACAGCAATGTTTGTTCTCACTTTATTTTGGTCTCTTTGCAGTAGCTGGAAGACAAGGCTTGCTGGGCGAACAGCCTGTTTCCAGGTCTGGTCTTTGATCAGACCCTCTGGAACAACTTCACTACTGCAATTTGAGGCAACTACTGTGGCATGAAAGATGATCAATGGAGCAACAAAAAAATTACTTGTACATAACCACTTGTGATACATTTCCTTTTCTCATTCTAGTTTCCTCTGTCTTGGAAAGAATTCTTGAAGATATCTTACTGTTTTCCTAACTGGTGTATCAGTTTAATAGATTTTAAGGCTTGAAGGTACCAGGATGATCAGCTTGTCTGATCCTCCTGTCCCAGACCACGGAATTATTCATAAGTTTTTAGCCATTGGGTCTTGCATGCATTTTTCTCTCAGATACAGACCCATAAAGAATGAGAAGTCATCTCTGTGTTGGAATACTCTTGCTGCAATATTTTAATGTGTTTTTATTCTTCCAACACCTTATGAGTTAGAGAAGTTGGTAATCTGAGCCTGGATTTAATATTCCAGGGATGATCTCCATAAATTGGCACACCAATGCAATTACCTCCCTATTTGCAAGGAATAAAGGATCAACTCTAGATTTCTATAGACAATTAGCTTTTAGAATTACTCTTTCATTACTTGGATTGTATAATGCATGTTTTCTTGGGACAGCTGTAATAAGATTTCAGAAGAAAATGGAACGAGGCAATGCAATTATCACCCATAATTACTCCTTTTGTTCTTGTCTTAGTCGATTCTTGGGGGGAGGCAGGGCTTCTTGTTTAGCGTTTCATAAATTATCTCCTGTTGTAATGGTTTTAAGGCTAAATTTCATTATATGACTCAAAATGGTGGAGACACCAACAGAAAATAATTGTATTCCTAAAATGATGTATGAAACACAGAGGACAACTAATATGAAATGTAATGTGCGAGCAAAAAGCTGGTACACAATGATAGCTAAAGAAATGCACACATTAAGAATAATTATGTATTGAATGATGCAGACGAACACCAACTTTACAGCAGAAGAAAAACAAGATGAAGTATACATGTTGGGTTCATAGAAATGTATACATAATGCCTTTGCATATTATACATGGTCTCATGAGACTCTTCAGTGTCTGCAGCAATTGACTCAAGGTATCAGCAACTGTACTCTCAGACATAAACAGTTTTACAAATGCTACCAAGAAGTTGCAAAATGGAAACCGCCTGTGGTCACGGCTGGCCAGTGAGAAAAGGTTCCAGATCTCACCATGACTTTTCAAGCCAGCAAGCTAAGGCCAAAATCCGCAACATAACAATAGGATTTTCTAAGCCTTTTCAACATATCTGAGCCAGCTGGTCACCTCTCCATCTTTGCTTTCAGCAAAATGGGTCCCCAGAGTCAACACACAGCTCTTTTGGTGCCACTAATGTTTTCTCCAGGAAAAACATTCTCATTCTTAAAAAATCCCAGTAGACTTCATTTATAATTTACAGAAACAGTTTAGTATAAAATTTGTATATTTGCTGCTCTCAAAATACTGAACTCTCAATGATATCACTTATGTGGCTTGTTGTAGCTACTAATAAGTACTGTTTACTGGAGTCTTACGTGCCTCAGTCATTTTTCTTCAGATAACTGAAGCCAGAAGAGCTCATAAACCATAGGAAAGTGGGCTTGGAGAACATTTAATAATCCAAATTACCTTCTTCAAGAATTATTAGTGGAGAAACATTTTCTTGTTAGAAGCTTGCAAAGATACTGAAGGGCCTTGAATGAATCAACAGCCAACTATGAGTTGGCTGTGCAATAGAAGAAAATAAACCCAAGACAAAAAAAAACATGTCCAGTTAAAATTACTTGGATCTATTAATTACTGAGAGGGCAAAAGCACTGTAAGAAAATTTCGTATTTTTTTTAAAACAAATGTATTAAGCCAGCTTTTCCAAATTATGCTAGTTCTTCCAAATCAAACACTGGGAAAAGTGAGGTGATTGTTTTGTTTCGTTTGTTTTTTTTTTTTTAATTTAAAGGAAAGAATTCATCCCCAGGGTCTCTGCCTAGGAGATGTGAAACACAAAGAAATTTCAAGAAGGTCATGACCATCTTGCCTTTTACTCTATTTTATTTAACAGCAATGACACATCACAGAACTATCACTTTGATGGATTCTGGGACACAGAGTGAAAAATATGCGAGATTATGTTAGGATGGGAAAAAATGGGCTGATGTTAGCTTTCACTCTGCTGTTAATTGCCAGATAACCTGTTTACATTCTCATTTGCAGTGTGCAGTAATTGGAGGAGACAACGCTTCTCCATTTTCCCTTACAAAGCACTTACTGGGCAGTTCTGTGCCTGCACAGCCCTAGGAGGATGGAACATCCATATGGGGGAGAGGTCGGCCTACATCTGAACTACAATTCCAGGTTGTCTGCAGGCTTTCAGTGTGGCAAACCCAGTCCTAAATCTATGACTCTTTCAGCATCCAAATGGGCAAGGAAGCAAGTGAAACCAGCAGCATCGGTACTGCTGAGTACCCCCAGCTTCAGCACCTAATCTCCCCCCTGTGAGAAGGGTGATTACTCAATAAAATGTTAGCAAATTTCAAACCCAATTCTGTTTTAACTCCCATCAAGAGAATTGCACTGCACATTTGATTTTTAACTTTGCACCAACTGTTGGAGTGCTATGGCTGTTGCAGGGATAGTAGGTCTTCTGTTGTAGGCAAGTGGATACTCCTGGATAAGGCATTTTCCTGTTGGCATTTGTTGACTGCGGAGTATTTTTGTAGAAGAAGTTATTTATGTTGTGCTTATCTCTGAGGAGCAGTATGGACAGAAGAACCCTTGTTACATGTGATTTGATGAAAACTGGGCACTTCTGCAGGGGACTGCTGGGTGCAGCACACAGGGCAGTGTTGAGGTTGTCCATACAATGCAATGTGAGGGCTGCTGGGCGTGAATGTGTGGTGGGTTTTTCAAAGCAACCCAGAGGTTCCAAACCTACCTGGCTACTTCAGCCCCTTCCCTCCTGCCTGGTGGGGCCGTACCTTACCAAAGTAATCCCTGGCATTGTATGGACTGCTGCAATCTTGAGCCTCAATAAATTCTAGAGGAAGTGTGATGACTAGAGAAAAATCCGGCCTTAAACATCTGTCATGCAGATAGCAAATTCTGTGTAATACTGAGCTTTTAAGACAGTGAAACTGAAAATATTCTGTCCAGATTAAATTTGGGTAAAAGTAACACTTTGTGATTAATTTGGGAATAAACAAGGTTTATTTCATTGTGTTTAATGTGATTCAATATAACGTACTTCAGTGTTTAATGTAATTAAATATTGTTGAGGAAGAATCTGGAGCTTGTCTTAGTTAAACAAGAATTGCAAAACAATTGTCAAGTTTAGTGCTAATGGAATAAAACTGTCTTTCTGTGACCGTACTTTAATATAACATCTTACCTACTGATGCACTTTATATAATACAATCTTCAAGTTCAGCAACGTTTCCTGTCTTTGCCTAAACAAGGAGAAAACAAGTAAGCTTTGGAGGGTTTGGGGGGGGTTAAATCTGTCTCACTTTCACCTGGGAGAAAGATGGGGCTTGAAAGTGGGAGCTGGGAAAGAGGCACACAGGGTTGTGTCCTGTTTAGGAGAAGTGGTGAGTAAAGAAAGTCTGGACAAGGGAGAAAGGAGCCCACAAGGGTTGTGCCCCTGTGAGAAGGAAGCTGTGTGGTTAAGAATAAGGCAGAAGGAATGCAGATGTATTTTTAGTCGAAATTAGAGCCACCTTTCTAAGTCTACAGCCAAATTAGCAAGGTTCCTCTTACGCAAGGCAACAACTATCTTGGGGACTTAGGCTCATGGTGACAAATGTGCCTGTGAACCAGTTAAAAAGCGCAGCCATGTATTGTTGAATTTGAGCGTTGTACACGCAGGGGTTTTTCTCCTTTTTTACTATCTCCAGAAGATCCATAAGTCAAAACTTGCAGAGAAATAAAGAGTAAAACAGCATGTTATTTCTAGATTTCCTGAACTGAGGAGCTGTAGAGGAATATTCAGGTTTCTGTGGGCTGGGAATGTCAGCTGGGAGCAGGGGAGCTGCTCAAATGTGACGCACGGGAGCTATTTAGAGCACTAAGAAGCTGATAGCTGCACAGCTAGTGGCGAGGAATTTGCAGTGTGGCTGTGGATGAAAATTACTGTGCACATGGAGTAGGCAGAATATTGCTAAGCTGATTACAAACAGAAATTTTAAGCGAATTGCAATCCATTCAGAAGAAGGGACTTGCTGGTGCCTGAGGCGAGAAGTACTGAACCAGGCTAGGGTGCCAGCATGGACCTTCTAGTGGTTGCCTCTCTACTTGGTGAGGGAGGGTGTCTCTGGTTTCCTTGTGTTAGCCTGTCCACACGAGGTTTTTTCCTCTTATTCAACATGTGCTTTTCAGTGTTATCAAAAGATGTTTAGAACAGAAATATGCTCTCCAGAAGTTGAGAATAACTGAGATTACAGCTCTCTCTCTGGAAAGGGGTTTGACAGCTGTATAGTCCTAATGCAGCTGTCACGAACCACAGAGTACACCAAGCGAAGATAAAAGCCCAGCCCGCTACCTATAAAAATCACTAGTAAA
>VYZV01035786.1:761-19859 GCA_013401275.1 Pandion haliaetus | reverse complement strand
GGGGGGGGGGGGGGCTTCTGTGGGATTAGAGGAGGTATTGCTCCATAGGGGATGGGGAGACAGAGCTTTGCTGGCCATGGCTTCTTTTCTAATTTTAAGTCTTTAACCTTAATTTGCAGGAGGTGAGTCTACTTCTTCTGGGCTGAGAAAATCTGATCAATCTCTGGTCTACTTTTAGACAGTGTGGACTTCGTCCTCCTTGTACTCTACCCAAGTGTCCCTCATTTTAGTCTGAGCTACTGACTTGACATTAGTATTGGATTCCTGCTGTCTGCAGAAAGGCAGCTACAGAGCAGCTCTTTCTGAAAGGACAAACATATTCCTATGGTTCAAAAAGAGCCCCACTAGGACAAAGCAGTTAGCAAAACAGTTAATGATGTTTTACAGGCCTCCCAAGCCAAATTGTTTCAGACTATAAGTTGATACTGGAGGAAGCTGAGGCTAATCAGCTGGTATTTCGGTAGTCTGCTCGCCTTCATTTTTTCTACATCCTACTAGGTAAGAAGAGTAGGTAAGGATGATGATAGTACTATAATAATACTTTTGAAAGCCTTCTCAAAGTGCTGGTTTGGCTGAAGAGCTGAATGTTAGGAATGGCCACTGTTCTGCCCTTACTGCAGGTTTGCAGCCGGACACCCACCTCCTTTGTGGAACATTTAAGGGCTTTAAATGATGTTGGAAAATACGAGAAGCAATCTTTCTCAACTGGCCTAATTAGAAAAATAAGCAATAAGTCTACAACATTTGGTTATGAAATCTGTTGCCCAACTCGGCTGACCTGCTTAAACCGAGGGGAAGGAGTGGAAAAGCTGAATTATCACTTGCATTTTAGTTATCTAAAAAGTCAGAATTTTAATCCAGTTTTGTGGGAGAAACAGATGAGAAGATGCGAAGCAAATGGCTGGAGGTACAAAGCTATCCAGGGCTGTGGAGATGGGCTAAAGAGAGATGAATTTGGCAGTTACCAGCACAGAAGCTGCTAGGTGAAGTTAGAGAGTGAGAGGGCTCCAGTGAGAAAATGTAACAAGTAAAAGATAGGGGAAACACTGATGGTGGCTGAAAAACAAACAGAAAGTTGCAAAACTTGAGATCCGTCAAGTTGGAGCAGTCTGTGAAGCAGACAGGATAAAAAGAGCAACCATTGACAGCCAGGGAAGGAAATGTTCATGGAAGTGGCAGAACAATCAGGTGAAACAGCACCAAAAATGTCTCCTTTAACTTAGCAGTCGCTGTTGAAGTGTATTGGAGGAAAACCAGGAAGCGAGCTGTCAGAGAAGACAAGGTCCCATGAACAGACAGCTTGCCTGAGACCTATGGAGACAGCTTGAGGAGATACGATCAATTTTGTTGTCATGGAGGCACCAGCTAATTCACTGAAAGTCAGAAAGGTAGAGTGGGAGGAAGAGCTATTTTTCCAAGATTAGAGAAGTACAGCACTTGTAAGCAAAGAAGATAAAGCAGTTGATAATGGAGAGAATGCTAGGACATGAAAAGCAAAGGAAATGAAGGGGCAGTTTAAGAAGAGTGCAAAATGGATTACCTTCCCCTGAGGTGTTGCAGAGACAAAGCTCTTAGCACAACTGACATCTGTGTAGAAAATTGAATCTCCTGAGAGCTGGGAATAACATCTAGCAAATCACAAATTGCTGGAAAATAACTGCTTTACTGGGTTTCAAGAATAACTAGCAATACTCTAATGTACGGACACCAGAATGGCCAGACTGTCAGAGGGATCTATTCTACTTCCTACCACCTCCCAACTCCCTTAAGATGCTGGAGCCTCCATCTGCTCTTCACAACAAAGAAACGCAAAAACCTGTGGTTTTCCTTGGCAGGAGTAGAAATTCTACACTGAAAAGCAAATGTTCTCTGCCTCGTTTTCACAGTGATGCTGGTGGGTAGGACCAGTCTCTGATTAAGTAAGAGTTACCAAGATTAGTTTCAGGAGTTAAGCATGCCTTAAGAAAGAACCGCTATCACCGTCAGAGCTTGTACCAAGGATACACCCCAAAGTGAACATCTCGTTCTGTGGTATCCTCCAAATCTTTGTTACAGCTGTCCCTTTCAACAGCTTCTCTCTGAGGAGTGCTTCTTTTCTTCTGCTTGTGGCACAGGATTTCTTTGGTTTTAAGGTCTTGTGGGTATCCAAACTTGCCAGCGAGTAACATGGACATTAAAAGTACATTTATACAGGGCCTTTACGCTTTAAAAAAAGACAGACACAGAGGAAACTGCAGCATTATCTTTAAGCTTTGTTTGCCTTACTGCAGCTAAGGATAATGGTACTAAGAGGATACAAGGTCTTAATTGCAGAGTTGTAAAAATCCTTTGATAGTCCAACAGAGAGAGGCAGTAGCAGAGATGCCAGACTTTCAGTTTCACCGTTCTCCTTTTCCTCACCAGCTTTTCCTTTCTCAGAGAGGAACATCTTCCTCTCTAGAGTGACGGGCCCTTCTGTAACTACTGAGGGGTCACTTTACTTCCAGAGCATTTCCCTTCGTCGTTTGAGGGTGCTGCTCCAGAGCCCACATCTGCTTGGCCTGCGGGTCTTGTTCCTTCTCCCTGCCTGCCTGGCAGCTGCCTGCTCCTTGGCTGCAGCACAGGCTGTGACTGCAGAAATGAGGTAGGAGTGCAGAATGGCAATGCCTCCCGAAGCTTTTCAAAAGCTCAGACCGATTTGTCACTTATGCAAATAAACATCTGACAGAAACATATGGCTAGGAATGAGCAATAGCCCCCTACACTCGCTCACATGGGAGCTGGCAGGGCTGCTTGATGTACGGAAGAAGGAAGGAAGGGGAAATACATTTCTTTAAAACTAGGGAATTAAAATGTTCTCAAAAGCGATCTGTGCAAAATAGCTGCCAATTCCAACTGTTTGTGTACGGTGTTTCTTCCTCTCTCAAATTCTGTCTCTCCTAGCCCCCCACAGCCTAACTATTGCAGGAACCAAGCAGCCACGTACTCAATTTCTCCATCGTGTTGTACCTTGCCTTTGAGCTGGTGATCCTTGCCCTGCCATTCTGTTGTGTTGGCTCATCGCTTCTGATTGCCTGCTGTCCAGATGCAGAGTGTGCCTGTCATCCTCCTCCTGTGAGTTTTGCCCAAATATCCAAAATTTTCTGAGCCTTGCTGGGACAATTATGGTCTTTTTTTTGTATAAATAGTAATGGTCTTCAGTGGGACTAGGAGAGAGGACTGCTGAGATTGAAGCAAGAGGTGAACAGCAGCTTTATCTCAGCAAGTCTTATCACAGGATTGTCACAGAGACTCCTCCAACGTTCTGAGGAGGAGAAGATGCTGCTGGAGCAAGTGGGCTTGGGCAGCCCCAGCCCACAGGGAAAGACATGAGGATACAGGCACTATCCAGCACCAAAATTCCACTCTGCATGGCTCCTCTCCGCCCCTCCATTTTATCTCAGGTGCTAAAAGGCTAGTTTATTTTTAGGCTAATTTTCCTAAAAATGCAGAAAATGTTCAGGGCCACCTAAACTGAGATCTACAGTACAAGGAGAAAATGTCAGCTGGGAGTCATGGGAAAGTCCTGGAGACGGAGGCCAGGAGGAACATCATTTGTGGCAGCGCCTCTAAGTGGTCCTTCGGAGCAGTGGAGGGAATGCCTGTTTACACCATTGCCTTTTTAAATCTCTATTTATAAACTGATGGAGGGAGGAAGGCTCTGAAACTAGGTACTCCAATCTGCTCTCCAGAGTAGTACCTCTCTGCCAATGCCCCGTCTGGACAGCATTGATGGTAAATTAAGATCTGATGCTACAGGCATGTGAAATATGAGGATATCAGCGGAGAATCACATAACCCCTTTGCAACTGGTTATTCAGGATGTAGCATTTTCTCCCTCCTGCTGTGAGTGATGTTGATCAGAGAGTTACTCAAAGTTGTTGTCTTTAAAATAATCCAGTATTTCAGGGGGTTTGCACAACCTCAACTCCCGAGTCAACCATGCCTGAAGTGTTTGCCTTCAGAAGACTCTTTTCCTGCCCAGCTGAGTCTGCCAGTTCTCTAGCACTGTGCATACCTGGTATCAATGTGAGGTCTGAGCAACCACCAGGTCAACACAGAGAAAGAAAACAATAACGCAGTAAAAAAATAAGGCAAGAGCATAGTATAGCTTTTTAGGCTGTTTTATTTAATCTTCCTGATTCAGACCTTGAATTCCTGGGTGCACTTATTTAAGATTTCAAACTCCAGGTCAATGTTCTGTATCTGTTTTCTATAGCCCGTTCTTGGTGTATGGTCTGTATTGTTCATAAGGAAGATATCTGCCTGCTTATTGCATCTAATGTTTTCAACCTTGGGATGACAAACTTCCTTCTGGTTCCCCAGTAGAAGCCAAGACCACACTCTCTGTACCTTTAATCTGTTGAGATTAGCAACAATTCTTCCTCCCAAATATAGGTTTTTGATGCCTTCCTCATTTCACAGCAGTCGTATAAAGCAACTGCTTCATTTTGATTTCTGGAAAGTGAGCACAGAAGGATGGAGCTCCTGTACAATGCAGTGGACCTCCCTCAAAATTCAGAAAAACTGTACTCTCAGTTCCAAATAGAGTGTGAAGTAATGAGTTTCAACATTGACAAGAGAAGAGGAATTCATCCCTGCAAAATGAGGTAAGATGGGCTAGGCTTACAAAGCAATATAACATGCATCTGTATGACTAATTAAAAGCTACAATAACACAAAGTTTCCACTTAACCAAACATAAATAGTTATGACATCAAATTCAAAAATAGGTCTTTCAACTAACTTGTAATCAGTGCAATTCCCACAGAGAAGGTACAAACATCCGTAAGCATTCACCCACACTTCCACCTGCTTAAAATCCACCAGACCTGAGGACTTGCAGCGGAAGTTTAAGGACTCTTCAGTGTGTTTGCATGGTCCTGGGGTCTGAAATATTCCAGGGACCTGTGTCCCAGACTTCTCAGTGCTCATTAGGTATGCTGTGCTATTAAGTGGCAGGAAATCTCATGGAGTCGGGGGAAAAATTGTATCTTGGTTTTAGGCCAGACTAAATTTAGGAAAAATTCTGAATCAAACAGACTCCTCCATTTTTCAGGATAACCATCAGGAGAAGTTTAGTTTTTGGGAGGCATTGTTCCTGATTGTCCTTCACAGCTAAACAGGTATCTCTGGTAGAACACCATCGCTTTACCTTTTTTTTTTTTTTAATTTTTTTTTTTATTTTTTTATTTTAAACCCTAGAGCTAAGTAACTTAAGAAAAAATATAGTTATTTTGAAGGGTATTGATTTAACAATTCATTTCATGGTGGAAACCCCTTCATATCAGATACTTATGAGGATAGTCTCTTCTGTCAGCCCAGTTCAGTCTCCAGAAAAGGCTTCTCCTTTTTGATGAAAATTTTATTTTCTGTTTTTGAATAAATGTAAAAGTGCCTTTCTGTAACTCATTTTAATCTTGCTGGAGGTATAAAATGGGATAAAAGCAGAAATGTTATTAATTTTACTCTAGATGCTAGATTTAGGCAGTCATGTTGCGAGTGTGTTGACTTCAGTTATGAGCTAAGTTTAACATATGAATCACGTCTGTTTGATGATGGCCTCCTCTTTCCCCTTCCCCTCACTGCTGTTGGATTCACCGCTGCCCTCTACGCTGGGGAGATGTATGTAAGCCCTGCCCGGCAGTGACAGCAGCGTGGCTTACCTCCACAGCAGGTGTTAAGGCAAGATAGCTGCTATCCCCTCCCTACCCATCCCCTGCAGCCAGGCTGATGTTGGACATGGATTAGGAAGCGAGTGCATGAGTCGGGCTCTGGCAAAGTATTTTCTTTGACAATGACAGAGAGGGGATGTTGCAGGAAGAGGGAAATCAGTTTCCCTTTTCAGAGTATTCTAATGGAGGGCCAACAATTTTTGCATGGTCTCACTTCCGTGAGACGCTAAAGCTGGCCCAGAAGCCACAGCAGCAAGGACGCAGTGACAGCCCAGCCGTGGCGGCAAGGAGCTTGACGGCAGCTAATTTCCACTGCTCTGCCTTTGCTGAGCTCTGCCCGAGCTGCCAGGCTGCTCCTGGTAACCAGCCTCACTGACAGTCTGCTCACAAATCTCTGCGTTTTGGGGTCTGCAGCGTCAAAGTAGCTTTAGGTTGTCAGTCTGTAAGCCAGCAGCAGATCTATAGATGAATGGACCGCAGGCTTCGTGGGTCCGTAGGCAATGACACTGAGGAAATGCTGCAGGCAGCACTATGCTTAGCTCTGCCTGTCAGCTTCAATTTTAGCTCTTTAATTTCCTGTGGCTGCAAATGATGGTGAAGGGCTGTGCTATCATTTAAAGACTCTGCCTTACACTACATGGTTTTTTTGGAATGGAGATTGTAATTTTTTTATATCCATCCTTAGGATCTTGATCTGCTGTTGCTCCTTGACTAAGGTCTAGAAACTTTCCTATATTAAAAATAGTAATTTTTATTAAGATTTTTTTTTATATTCAAGGGGCTTTGAAGACCTGAAGAAAATCACTCGCCGCCTTCTAATTCAATAGATGTTGGGAGCCATTGTGTTTTACCTCTAAAGTTCACTATTAAAGAAAAGAAATAGGAATTGTGTTGGGTCTGTCATATTTGATTGTACTGGGCATATGCATGTAGCTATTTAGATGAGGTGTGCTTGCATTTGTTGTCTTTCTCCTTACTGTCTGCTAATCAATCCATTGGGTTATGTAAAAAGAAGAAAGTGGAATCTTACATCTGTTGTGAAATGAAAGCCAGTGGCCAAAACATGGATGGCTCTTTTAGAGCGTTTTAAAGTCTACCCTGCCACCAGAAAGGGTAAAATGGATTTTTGATGAGCCCTTGTTTTTCTCTGGAATTTTTACATGAATAACAACTACTCTGTCTTCACATCAAAAAAAACAGATGTTTTGACACTGAGTAAGCCATGCGGGAGATGATTCACGGCTTTTATTTCAGTATGACTATTGTTGCATCCTGACCTGCACTTACCATTTGAATTTGAATTCTCCTAGCTGCATCATGGTAGAAATCATCCCTTTGTCTTGTGTCTAATATCTTAGAAAAAGAGGGATATTCCAGTGTAATGAAAAAGCATTATTTTCAGTGATGACAAAGCCAATAATAACACCCTTACCTAATCCTTTTATATACTTGGGAGGGTTTGCTGAGAGTTACAGCCTTTACTTGACTAGCTGTGTTCTGGGCAGAAGATGAAAGTGAGAAATTGTCTTGTAAAAACACATGGAAACACATGTCCCCAAGAGAAAATTTAAGGCAAAGAGGATTTTCAAAAGTGTAAACAAAAGCATGAATCATTGCCAATGGGTGTTAAGCTTCATGACTGCTTTTTACTTCAATTTGCATAGCTGCACTTTCAGGCTGACTCTAGGTGACTAGATACAATCTTTCTAAACCCTACATTTCCCTCCTGTAGATAAGGCTCCATATCAGAGCACTGCTGATCTAGTGTTCAATGAGGAAAAATATTTGGCAGTAGTGATATAGCTGCCTACCTCACTCCTGCTGTAGTAGTAATATTTGTATTAATATATATTTTTGTACCAGTTTTATACAGGTTGGAGTGAAGATCCTGCAGGACCAGGGAATGGACACAGAAGAGGTAGAAACTGTATGGACACCGAGCAGTGGATGGCAGATGGTTTAATAATTGACCCTGTCTCTCTGTTGCATTGAATCGTGATATGCTGGACTCTGTATCCTTTACACCATCTTTTTCTCTATTGCTGAACACCTTGATCTGCAGTCTGAAAAGCAGAGAGGTAAAAGAAGCCTTGTGAAAAGCAGAAAAGAGAGAAACAGTGTTTCAGTGAAACAATTAAAATCAGTTTATTTTTCCCCGACATTTCTCAAATTGTTATTTTAGAGCCCTAAGTTTCTTGCCTCTTGTTCAGTTCTCTCTTGATGCAGTGGGATGAGGCTCGCATGATGCAAATGGGGATGCTATCACAGGTATTTTCAGTGCAAGGTTTTAAAAACAGGTATGAATTAAAAATGCCTTACTATCGCCATTGATGGGAGGCACCCGCATACCCAATAATCCATCAGATGCGGTGTGTTTGTGAGAAGTTGATGGGACTGGGAGTTATGGGGCGTTGACCGAGGCTGTGACGGTAACACTGGAAGCCTGTGTGTGTTTGAGAGTCTGCCTGCACTGGGACTGAGCGATACCTCCTGCTGCAGGAGGGTCACACTCTTCGGGAGCGATCGAGCCTGAACGAGTTACACAATGGTGTGCATTGATAACAGCTGCACGTTGCCCTCCGTGTGCTGAGCGAATCTCCTTTGTTACAGGAAGAAAAAAATCCACTTCAGAAATATTGGAGAGGATTCCATAGCGAGTCTTTGATGCTGAGTCCCTGAGCCTGTGAAACCCAATGTTTTGCTACAGGTTTTAACCAACTCATTGTTTATTCAGAAAGAGGCATAAATCCAGTGCCCCTAAAAATTAGCTGAATTTTTTGACTAGGACTCAAGGTCAAGTTTCAGTTAGCTCATACTTCTGGAAATGTCTCAGCCAGAGTTTGCACATACGTTCCCCCATTCACACAGTATTAATCGTACTCCTGCCATCCCAGAAGGGTGGCAGAGTATCTCTGCATTTACCAAGCATAAATTCTTTTTCTTTCTCTTCATATTCTCCAAGTCCACACACTATGGACTGACCCCCACAGCTATACCTAGCAAGTTTATCACCTTCCTTTCTTTCTATGGCATTTTCCTGAACACTGTGGATCTAGAACAGGCTGTAATGTAATATTTGGCAGACTCGCACTCACTGTAAAACAAAACTTTGTTTACTCTTGTTATTGGAAAAGCTTTTAAATGTGACTGCTCAAGACTGACAAAGTAGAAGGCAAGCAAAACAGTATCACATATCTGCTCTTTAAAATCACGTACCTTCAAGTCATCCAGAATTTTTGCACTTGACAACTTTTGAAGTTTGAGGGCAAAATGCCTACTACACTGGCCCCCAAATTATTTCCTCATCAGCAAATCTGAAGTGTTTATTTCCACCGTACATATCTTGACACTCCTGCTAATACTGGTGACAGCTAAAGGCTGTTGCTGATTCTCTAGGAATGCCTTGTGCTAAGGTGATGAGATTAAAAGTGAAAAAAAGGACATGGGCTGTAAGGAGTGTCTTCCCTTTCTTAACATGCGCTACAGAGTGATGCCACCTGCATCAGGTCACAGATATCAGTGCAGATGGCGTGTCACCTTATGTAATCTGGCAGAGGCCACACAATAGTAGGGCACTCCGTCTGGGTCAGGTTATACAAGAGAGGATGTGTTTGAGTCTGATGGCACGAACCAGCATCCGGACTGGGGCCTGTGTCCCCTATGTCCAATGTAAATTACAAGGATTCAGAGAAATTGGGACCTCTCGCAGTTCATAGAATAAAATACTTTACTTAAGATCTCCAACACAAGCAATCACAAGTAAATAAAGAACAAAACAATGCACAAAGAATGACAGTAAAAGGTGGTGGCAGTGGCACATTCAAGACAAGGAGGTATTTATCCCCAGGCTGGGTAACGACGCTGTGAAGCTCCCTGCTGCAGGCTGTTACGGATGCTGATGCTTCAGATGGGGTCTCTGTAGCCAGGAAGACCATCTCTTAGCAGACTCCTCCTGTGTACTATCACTAACTAAAATACTCGTAATCTACTTAAGGTAATTAGGCTATTATCAATACTAAATTATTCGTGGAGAGGTGTGCTCATTTCTTACTAATGAACTTCTTCACCTTTTTCTAGTGTTCTTATTTCCAGTCACGCTAACTAAAGCCCATCTGTTCACCTACAGCTTTTTGTCATGGTTTATGAAGCTGCTACTTTTATTCCAATTTGAAATGATTGCTAACGGTCTCTTGTACCACATAACATACCAAGGTCTACTAAAGCAATTAAGCTTTAATCAAGTCACCGGAGCCTATTTCATTCTTGTGCTAAGAGGCTGGAAATCAGTCTCTGTAAGGAATGTCAGGGAAGTTGCTCTGGACAACCTGTAGCAAAAGTCCGCTGAAGAAAAGCAGACTGCTGGACATGGACTTGTAAACTGGGCTCCTCTTGGCCAAGCCAGGACATCCGACTAGCCTCACAACCGCTTTTTTTTTCCCTGCTGCGGTCCCCTTCTCTTTTTACCAGCTTATACTTTCTGAAAATTCCCAGCTCAGACCACCTGCTGGCGTTCGTACGGCTTTTGTCTCACATCGTCCTCCGGGGATGAGGACCCTCTCCCTCGGGTCTGCCGAAGAGCCGCCCTCCCCCTCCAGCAGGCTCCCCTCTCTCTGCTCCGCCTGCCACCAGCGGAGGCCATTTTCTCTCCCTCCCCAGCCCTTCTCGCTCCCCACAACCTTCCCCACCGGCGCCGCGGAAGACGAAGGGAGGCTGCGCAGCCGCCGGGCCATGGCCCCCTCCCGCACGCCCGGAGCCCCGGGGCCGCCCGCTGCCGGGGTCTGCCNCCGTCGTCTCTGTACCGGCGTTTTAGCCCACCCCCCCCGCCCTCAAACGGTCACCGAGCTCCTCTGGCGGGATGCGGTGTTCTCCGGCCGTTTACCTTGTGGCCTCGAAAGAGAAAGCACTGCCTGAGGACGCTTCTGGGGGAGGAAAAAAAAAGATACCCGAGCTTTTGCCAGGATGTTTCCAGAATGAGGAAAATATTTGCGAAGTAGTGACCGACACTGGTTTTCTCCTCTGAAAAATAAAAGAGGGAGTAAGGGAGAGTTCATCTGTCTTGGGTCCCACATCAGCATCCAGTGGTGAGGAGGCAGAGCTGGAAGAGGGAACTACCTCTCGCTGCAGACTTCTCTGCGAGCTTTTTTTCCTGCCTCTCTCTCATTTCCTCTGTCTCTGCTTATGCCTATCTTCATGCCTTTTCCGCATTTTATATGTACGCGTTTGTGAGTGAGTGTACTACTCTTCATCCTGATGTCCATTCTTGTGTGTATCTGTCATAGTATTACATGCAAATAATCATCTGTGTGCTGTAGAAACTTACACGGGTCTTGGGACATCCTTCTACAGCTATGAAGAGATACATCTTTGTGTCTGTCCTGGCTTTGAAAAGCTGATGCCCGGCTCTTTCTGTCTGTGGGCATCTGTCTGTCTCTCCTTTTGTGGCAAGGCAGACGATGCTTTTAAGGAAACCATGTACACACATTCCGGTATCCCCTATAGCTTTTCCTGCTCTTAAAGGCAATTACCGGATCAACATTTCTGCATTGAAGGCATCACAGCAGGGGTGATCTTGCAGTGAAGGTGCTCCATGTTGTTTGTGATCTCAGCTATACTTTATGTATCTTTTACAGATGGAACATGGCATAGCCAGGATAGATACCCATACTGTAGCTCACAGCCCAAACATTTGCATGGCATTATCTTTACGTTAACAGGGAAATCATGAACAGAAGAGCTAGAGCTTGGGCAAGGTCTCAGAAACCGGATTTGATTTAATGCACATTTTTATTAGCCTCACCTGTCAGTCACAGAAAGGTAACAGACCTACTGAATGCCTACATCACTGTATCTTTCAAATAGATGCTGTGAAACACTTGGACAGGCGGGGTGGACTCTCCCCACTGAGAAGTGTGATCAGCACTATCAGCGTTCTTGTCGTCTTGTGGGACAGCCTGGCTTGAGGGTCTGGTGACTGGGGGAGTGACTTGCCAGCACATGGAAGTTTTCAGCAGACAGAATAAACCTTTTTCTTCTCCCACTTCCATCCTGGTGATGTCTGCCTTGATGTAAGGAATTTGTATTGAAATTATGGGAAGGAAGAGTTCCTACTGGGAACAAATTTTTTCACACATCGAGCAAATTTCAAACCAACCTTTGCTGCTTCTGTCCCTCACTTAGCTTCTCCCTCCTTCAAGATTTTGTCAATACCCGTGTCAAAAGAGTGTGTGAAAGACAAATGGAAGAAACTCAACAGTAGCATTACCTGTAAATTCTCCAGGGAAATAGTCTTGTTGTACACTTAGATGCTTCCTCTTGGAACTATTGTTTCTGCAACACACCAGCATGAATTTATCTATTTTTAACAGTTGCTTAATTTCAAATGTTGCTTATTTCCTCTATTTCTCTATGTGTCTGTCTCAGTCCTTTGTCCATTCTACCTTACAAGACATCCAAATATGCAGAAAAAAATAGTGTTTTTTTCATTCATTGATAGAAAATGTGAATTGTTCAAATGTTTATTGATTTAGAAATACATTATTTTGGCAGCCACTAGGAAACCAGAGGCTGTAAAACCTTAGGAGACCCAAATATGGGTACACCCTCCTAAAGTCTTAATTATATAAAACTTAAATAGATACTTACTTAAGAATACAATTCAGGTAGTTAAAATTGGCTTCCTGGTTTGAAATGAGAACTTGCTCTGTGATATTAACATATATTTCTCTGGAAGTTATCAACAGGAAAGAAAAACCTGGGAAACAACCACACTGAATTGTGCCTGACAGCTTCTGAAGCTGTTTTATGACCAACAGAGATCAGACTTTAATCAATAAATCTGTCTCTGTTTTGAATGTAAGATGAAAAAAAGTTTGCAGTGCCAAAGCTGAAAGGCACATTTTTTTTTCTACTATTCAACAATTTTTTTCTCCTCCTGTTCATTGGTGACAGAAAAGGAGTTTTGTAGGGATGCAATAAATTTCATAAATTAGTTCCCATCGGAGATATTGTTGACTCCTGGTCAACAAACTGGGCACATTCTGATATCCCCTTTGTAGAAAATGCTTAATAAACATCAGTGTGGCAGCACAAAAAGAGTAAATATAGTTGCTGAATTGTGTTGTTTCAGTCTGTGGAGGAAAATGAGCCAAAGGAACTTCAGATAGCAGTAAGGATCTGACTGGTAAGCGCTGCTGAGAGACAGTGGTATTTGCCAGACTGTCAAAGAAGGGGAAAAAAAAAAAAATCTGATGCAGCATATATTGCTTTTCGCATTGAAGCACAGTGTTCAGGCCATACATATGGCAAACTAGCTTACTTCCTGGGGATACACCATGCTGTTGCAAACCCTCGTTTTCTGTGAATTGCTCAGGCTTATGTGTCATCCCCTTGATCTTCCCTCGCTTGTGAAAGATACTAAGAGATTTTTAAAGAAATGTATCCTACAGACATAAAGAAGCAAACTCTAGAAATGCCTCCTAGAAGGAGATGGACATAAATGCAGGAGTAGGGTTGCTGTTTCCCGTGCCTGTGATCAGCATGAGGTGTTGGAAAGGCAAAGTTTTCTGCCACTTTTATGAGCAGTGTAAATCTAGGAAGAACGTGGCTGCTTGTTTTTCCAGAGATCACCCTCAAGATGCAGATCGTTCCTTAACTAGAGGCAGTAAAACTGATTACTTTACTTTCAGAATTGCTGGTGTAGAAGCTAAGTAAAGGGATTTAGGGATGAAATTAATTCAGTGATTGTTTTGTCTGGGACAGAATGAGGAAAGGGAAAGACTCCCCGATTTAGAGGCTCTGGAAATAGGGAATGCAAAGAATCAGGGAAGTGTGTGCTTTTTCTTTGTTGTTTATGTCACTTTGTCAAACCAAATATCTGATTGTACAGAAGTGTGCAGCCACCACAGTTCTAGAGCAAACGGAAGCCTGAGTTTTGTAAATTGAAGGAAAAGCAGAAAAGACCCCTGTGCCAAACAGGCTCATCTGTTCAAGTCTGATATTAAGAGGTTGTTTTATATGGGAAAATAGGCCTTCCTTAGGTGGATTATGGTCTTACCAGGATCCCCCACTACAGTATACCTTTGGATGAATAGGCAATGGATGAAGACAGTAAGAAATTGGACAAGCTTCAGGAGTGGGATTTAGTCTCCGGTCTCATGCCGTTTTAGTGCCAAGTCTCCAGGCCACCAGCTGCTGCTCTTGAAAGCTGCAAACCTTCTGCAGGTCCCATGCTCTGTTTGTGAATGGATGTCTCAGACACCCGAGGAGACCTCATATAGCACAACAACTATGCTCAGGCAATTGTTTAGCTGTCCTTTACTTTTTAATGATCTGTGCTGTATCTTAATGAAATACAACAAATTATTGTTCTCTAATGAGAAGAAAAGGCGGACCACTAAAGTTACGTTTGATTTCTAGAATTTTGGTCTCTCATCAGCATGTCTTGCTGACTTAGCTGTGTATGGCTTTCAGAGTACTGATTTTAAGATGTGTTGACCACTCAGTTGCCGATGAAGCCGACTGGAAGCCAAATATTTTGTATTTCTCATAGTGGCTTCTGAATTCATGTTCTTTCCTAATTATGCTTTAGAGTTTAGATTACAAATTTGAGATTTAGCTTTACTACTAATGGGAATGTTTGAGGGTTTGGAATAGTGGAATAACTTCAGATCCGTCACTGGAGGAGCTGCCAGAACAGAGAATTTCTTAGGAAAACATGCTCAAGACTGTGTGTTCAACATGCTAAAGCAGTTGTGAGGTGAGCCAGACTTCACAGGGCATCAGAACCAAGACCAAGCTCCTGGGCTCAGTCTGGATCCAGGTGATATGTACGTGCAGACTGTAGCTGCTGACTGTGCATCTATAGATGTTTGTTTTCGTTCGCAGTAGGCTTTGTCTGGTGTCAGGAATGCTCCCCTTGATGGTATGAGAATTCCACAGACAGTGAGATGTTAATAAAATACAAGAAACCACGGAGAAGGGGCAGGTCCTCCCTCCCACACTGCTGCCCATTCCTTTAACAACTGGCTGAACAGGTGCTGATAGTGAAGCAAGGGTAGCAAGTACTAGTGCACTGAAGGGATGAAGGGGAGGACAGTGTTTCAGCAGTAGCCTGATAGTTCTGTTTAAGCTGGTTGTAAAACCCCAGGGTGAGAGTCCACCTCAGTAAGCACCATGCAAAAATCTTGCACAGATTTTGAGCGGAGCTGTGGTTTTTGCTGGCTTTTGAATTCTTTTCTCTTTTAGTACTTTGCAGTCCTTATGTGCCCAGTTTGTTACCTCAGACTATTTGGGACAGTGATGAATGTTCACTTGCCACCGCTACTAAGAGACTTGATAAAGAGCAGGACCATAAGAGCTGGGTCCCACTGCAGCTGTTAAGTAAAGCACTTCATCTGTCCCGAGATCTGAAAACTGGAATGATAATGCTCAGTCTCTGCTTTCCTCTCACTTCATCTTGTTAGGAAATGTGAATGGATACCTTATTCTGGAAACTTGGTTCATCATTTGTGTTAATATAAATAAGCAGGACAAAGTGTCAATTCTGACTAGTGTTTTTGCAAGTCACCACAATAAAAATGGTAAGTGCTACGCACTGAGTCTGTTACCATAGAATTGCACAATGCTGCCTATTCTTGTGCTGCAGTATTGCATTCACACTCTTACAGTCACTGCTCTGATTAATCTGCTTTCTATGATTTGCTGGTTGTTTATCAGAAACGAGTGCCTCTTAGGAGATTCTTAGGAATGTTTTTTTCCTTGTGTTTCATTCTCTGATTAGGAGAGTAAAAAATACATGCCAGGTAAACCTATGCTCCCCGTTCCACATTGCGTCTCTTCTCACTGCAGCTAATTTACAGGTTGTTAAGTGCTAGTGTGCTACGGTGTTTCAGCTCCTTATGTTTTAAATGGACTTTAGATGTGCTCAGATTTTCTGCAAAATTGCAGCCTCTGAAGCATCTTTTCATCCCTGGCATTCCTCTGTTCTTGTTTTTATAATAGCTGTTGTCAGTTTGCTTTGTGATCTGTGGCGGAGAGGGGTCTGTAGATCCGGATTGTAATTACCTGAAACTGTGTTTGATTTTGCTCACTAACAGGCGGCCTCTCATTTTTTGATCCTACGTGGTTCATTTACCTTTGGTTTTTTTGCTTGCTTGGTTGTTTGTAAACTGTTCCAATGAGCTTATGCACTGTTACCATGCACTGGGTTTTGACCTTGAAAGATAAGCATTACAAACTTTCAATGGGCTACAGAGAAGGGATAATTTTAAAGAGATATTTTAATGATAGTGAAGAGACAATGTTCTGTGTTTAAACACAAGGACCTATCAATGACTCGCCCAGTAGAAGTGTATTATCTTGTCTCTATTCTTCTGCAAAGACAGATCTTTTTAGAATTTATTAGACAAATGCATAGGAGATTTACCTGTTTTCTTAATCGTAATTTATAATGATATTATAATCTGCTCTGTGCAATGCTCCCTTACCCAGAAGAAATGAAAACAGCTCTCGTATGAAGAAACCCTATTGCCGTGGGTGACATCTAGTTGCCTTCACTGATATTACACAGCCGTTAATGGAAGTGTTCACCATTTCACTCCGCAGCAGTCCCTCCTGAAGACTTCGCATGTGTGCGCTGGACAGTTAGTTTCTGGCAACGTGCCATAGCCAAGGAGAGAGAGAGGGTAGTGCTTAGATTTTCAGTGTGCTTAGGCAAGGCCACTCAAGGCAATATTTAGTGTTATGACATCAACGGCGTGAGGGTGGTGGAGTATGTCAGTGCATCCAGCCCTTTTTTTTTAAACTAAAGCTGATTTTAGCGGGGGCAGTCACAGGAACATTGAGCATGAAATCCTCCACAGAGCAGTCTTTTCAGCACCACAGCTTAGTGGTAAAGTTCTTGCTACAGCCAGGAATAATAAAACAGCGGGGTGCTGATAGCTGAATGAAAACAACATCTAAATTGCCTCTTTCTATGTTAAAGACTCCCCTCTCGCCTGATGTGCCTTCTGGAGGGAGGGACATCCATGCACAGCTTGGCCAGGGGCACACCAGTCATTCTGCAAAACCAGCTTGTTTGTCTTTGCCACATCCCTGGAGCAGGGGTTCTAAGCGCTCCCTTTTCCAGCTGGGAAACAAATACACAAAGCAATTTTTACTTATTTGTTTTTAATGGACTCTTTTTACTTCCTTGAGGTCAGCACACAAAGTCAACACATTTATGCATTAGTATGACATGATCTAACCTCAGGTCCCCTTCAGAGCTCTTGGTGGATAACCTCGGCACCTGGAACATCCTCTCCTTCCCCATTCCACGTCTCCTGCTTAGTGAGGATAACAGCTAGCAGTTTCAGCTAGGGACCATGTTAACGTCTAAAATATGGCTTTCCCATAAGTCTCTGGAAACAATGTGGATGATTACTATGAGAGCAGAGAAGACAGTATATACATGCTGTTATTGCTTTGCAGTTGAGGAAAATGGTTGGAAATGAGTTAACACTGATGAATGTGCAGATAGCTGAACAGACAGAAACGTGGTAACACATTTACCCCGCAGCCTGCAGTGTAGTTAGCTTTTTATCTGATTTGCTACTGTTGGGCCTGTGCTTGGGTGGGGAAAGAGGAGGATCCAAAGGCTCTTGGATCTTTTCTTATACGTAATTTAATGAGGTGTGCTGATACTTTGATAACTCATTAGAGTTATTGTTTATTTTCCCTTTTCCACCCAAATGACAGTGCAAATTAATGGAACCTATTAAAGGTCTTATTGACTACAGTTTGTGTTTACCTTCTCCAGAAACTCCACCCTGGGTATACACTGGACCTGCTGAAAGCACTGTCTGACTATTCCTGGGTCAGGCTACAAATGATTTTACATAAGTTTGCTGAACAGGAAAGGATTAAACTATGAACAATGTAGAATGAGATGGGTAATCGGCTTGAAAGCCTTTGATCTAGACCACCAAGTTCAATCTAACACTGTTAAAGTTTTAAGCATGGTTGGGAAGGGATTTTTTTATTTTAATTTTTAAGTCACAGGCGGATAGCTGTTCAACTCCAAATGGAAAAAACAGTGGGAATTAGCTGTCGTTTGGTAACCTCCTCGTGGAAATCATTTGCGCCTGAGAATTATTTCTTAGCCCAGATGAAGTTAGTTGGGAATCTCAGGGAACTTCTGAGGAGGCAGATGCCCACATTACGGATTTATTATCCCAATGTGCTTGGGAGCTAACAGTCTCAGCACACACGGTGTTAGGTTTGTTCTCATTCCTCTGTTTGTCTTACTTAGGGAGAAGCCTTCTGCTGGGAGACCTGAATTACTTCCACAGCAGTTAGATAGGGGTTGGGTATTTCCATTTCCCTAACTTTCAATCTCATATCTCTAACTTTCTAGATAGAGAAAAATAAACATGTGCTGTTGATTTTGATAATTACTGAACTTGCTCATGGCTTGAGAGGATAAATTTGACTGTGTCAGCTAAGAAGGTGTGTCCAGTATTGCCCAGTTTTAAGCCCACAAGAAATCTTACCACCTTTCATAGGCAGGCATGCTCAGGTTATTGGTTAAGCAACATTTTGTCAATCTGCTGTTGAACAGGCAGGGCAGGCCAAATGAAATAAAGATAAAATTAGGGGTGGTGGAAGGATACTGGATCTTAGACATGCACATACCTTGTAAATTTAGGGTAAATTAAATAGATAGCTGCAGAGGTTAGTAAAAGGAAAAAAAAAAGAGGGGGGAAAAAAGATTGTTGGTATTTCCAAATTTTATCGGGGAATATTGAAAAAAGGCTTCATTTTTAGTTTGGACTTGTTCCATGATATAGTGCTGTCCAAAAGTAGTTCTGTATCGACACACAAAATGCTTGCTACTGCTGATCACAGAAACAGAAATTATATTAATGGTCAGGAAGACAATACAATGTAGTCAGTTAATGAAAGAGCTTGATCTGTACAAAAAAAATTATTTTGAGCAGTTACACACATATATAGAAAGCAAGATTAATTTAGAGACCTTTGTCATTGAAGCAGATTTTTATATGGTTTTGTGTGGGATTTAAGGGGGATTAAATGTTTGACATCACTTTGCCTGCACAGGCTATGTTGAAGAGGTTACTGAGCGGGTGACGGAGAATTCAAATACGCGCCTGTGCTGAAAGAATGGAAGCAATGGATCACACTGCAGCCTGGCCAAACAAATTGCTGTATCTACTACATTTCTGAAAGCAAGGTGCTTCTGGTTTGATAGCAGATGCCGCAGGGATGTAGAACTGAAGGAATTTTCATGATTTGCCAAAATATAAGGGGAACTCAGCGAGGACTGGGATGCCCCTGTCTTCTGTCTTCAGTGATGCCTTGCTTCATGTGCATCCTTTGTATGCTATGCTGTTTCTAAACAGTAAAACCA
>VYZV01035783.1:158358-174062 GCA_013401275.1 Pandion haliaetus | reverse complement strand
AATCATAACAAACTGGACTTCTAAATACCTGTTTGTCTCAAATCTACTCTGCAATAAATCATATTATTTCCTATTCATGGGGCCAATTGACTATATATAGATACTGTTGTAGCAAGCATTAATGTTGTAGTTTAATCTCTGAAGGAATTACATGGGGATATTGTGTTGAACATACTGGCTCTTTACTTTTCTTACAACAGTTGTTCATTATTATTCTGAAGGAAAAACTGCCTTTACTGAAGATGCAATGACTTCTGTTTACATATTGTTGTTGAGAAGATACTTACACAATCTGATAGACTTTCCCTGATGGTCTGACTTTGTTCTGGGGAAAAAGGGTCTCTGCAGTTGCTGTGTGTGTGACAAGTAGAGAATGGGCTGAGGAGTTTGGGCAGCTCAGAACTGTAAATGTGAGTGTATCAAGTAATGTGATAAAGATAGATAAATGAGGATACTTTAATAAGGCCTCTGTGCCTAGTGACATTTGTGTTTCTCTACTTCAAGAATTAGATTTATGAGATACTTAGTATTGTCAAGACCTCAGAAAATCTTAAGTGCTATCACCTCTGTGTAAGTTGCTCAGCTCTTAAACTCTTCTGTGATTTAAAAAAAATAAAGGGGGGTAGTGATTGTTTTTTATAATCATGCTCTTAAGCTTTGTGTGATGTACAAGTCTGTTTAAATGAATAATAAAACTATCATTGGGATATCTAAGAATTCCTGTAAAGTTTTCTTCTCCAAAAAAGTATGCAGTTAATACTGTATAAGAAAATACAATGATACTGGATCAAGGACAACACATTTCAGGACTAGTCTGAGAGGTCCTGTGCTACTTCAGGAATTTGGATTTGATGTAAACCAAGCATTCTTTTACTTTGAGTTGAATGTCAAGACATACCCCATAGGATAAACTTGGAATCACTTCTCACTCTCTGGTTGATCCATAGTAACTATCATTAGTGCCTTTTGAGAGCATTTGAGAGAGAAAAAGGGAAAATAAATTACTTTTAAAGTAGAAAATCTGATGCAATCAAAGGAATTTTAATGTATTTATTAAGGGGGGAGGTAAAGAAACTTCATGTATATTGTTCATACTACATTTAATAAACATCAAGTAACACTATTTTATAAATGCTTTTGAAAACAGAATTGCTCTCTCCGTACCTCTTGAAAGGAGTATTTATTCTTCCAAATTAATTTTCTTTGAGGTTTCAGGAAATTTCAGGTAGGGTTTAAGTAGAAAACTGCTGCTTTCTCATTTCCACTGAAGAAATTGAGAGAATGAAATATACAGCATTTTTTTTCCTTATGAAGTAGAGTATTCTTTAGTATTCCCAAGTTAGACAGCTTCGTACAAATCTGGAACTGTTATAATTTTGCCTGCCTTTGCTAACTTTTGTTTTTCTGCTTAATGCATAGACCATGTGACATTCAAAGTAAAGATGTTGCAAATTTTTGGCTTGTTTCCCCTGTCAGGATTTAGTTAGTGCTGCTGCTGAAGGATAAATAGGAAATTTTGAAACATTTGGTACTCTGACCTACAGAGAGTTCCTCTACCTATTTGTGAAAGAAGCTCACAATTTCAGAAATCCTTCCCTCTCCTCTGTTTTGTTTCACTTTTTTTCCTCTGGTTCCTTTTCAGATTTGTAAGCTTATGTAGTTAAAACATTTTTCATTCCTCATAGAGAAATCTTTTCTGGGTTTATTTGAATCAAACACTTTTCCAATTCCTTAGACAAAATATGTTGGAGATGCATCTTGATGTGAAGCATCAGTTTGTGACTGGCCAGCAAGTATTTAATGCAAGGCTGTGACTAACAACTGGAGCTTCCTTACTCAGAAATTCTTTATCAGAGTTTCACAGTAAAATTGCACACCTTTCAAAATTAAATTCTCTCACACAGAAGAGGTACTGTACAGAAAGCCTGAATGGTAGTATTTTTTTCTTAAATAAAAATGGATGGTATAACAATGTGGGCTTCCTCAGGGTAGCTGAACCTATTTGACACCCCTTTGCCAGAGGAGTGTCTTTAGTTTGCCTGGGGAGATAGTATCCTCTTACCATGTCATTTGACCCTGCCAGGCCTTAAACTAAAACCAGTCAGAGGAAGATGGGGTACTTGATTGATAGAAGTGATGGAAATGGTATTCTTACTCTTGACCTTCTAGGGCTTACCTTGTGTTGCAGGCATTCAGTGGCTTTCTACAATGCTGATCTGCTTGTATTCATCACCTTCATAAGAATGATATCCTTTTGAATTTTCTCCTATTTCACCAGCGTCCTCTTAACTGCTGCTTAGGATTTAAAATGGAAATAAGCTGTGGGCTATAAATGATTAAGCTGGTTATAATTTAAATGTTTTTAATGCTTTCATAACTGCAAAAAACCCCACCTTAACATATGTATGTGCGTGTGTATATATTTATATACAACATCAGTCTTTTGCACTAGCTGTTGTTAAAAAGGAGAAGAGGTCTTCTTGAGTCATCCTTCAGCTGCAGAAGCCAGGCAACTAATTTGCAATACTCCACCACCATAGGGCCTGTCTTAAGTGACGTTCATCAGGGTGCCAGCATATGTAATGAATCACTGAAAGCCATTTTTCCTAATTCTGGGCATTTCTTAGAACTGCAAATGAAATGTTATTAAACAGTAGCTGAGACTGTTTGGTACTTATGGTATCTGAGACACCACCTCGTGTTGGTTTCCCACATTAGGTTTTCTTTTCTATTCACTTCAGTTTCTCTGCTAGTGAAATTCTCTGGGGAGAAACCTTTTCATGTGATCATAGCAATTTAACTGTAGTAAGTATTATCTGTACTGCTTTTTGATAGTCCTTGATTAATCATGCACAGAGATAATTTTAAGGAGACTTTGTAACATTAATAATACTAATTAGTAATTAAGCCTCCAGGATATGTTAACTAACTTGTTTTTCCTGCGTTTCCCCACACCTCCTGTTTTTCTATTGTCAGAAAGTCCCTGTATCATAGGTGGTTACTTGTCTTAATATGCCACAAGATAAGTATTTTCCACATTTGTTTGTATTCTGGGAATGCAGGGTGAAGTGCCCTCAGAAAGCACATTTGAGGCTTGGGTGTAGAGGCTGTTCAGATTGCTTGTCTCCAAACTGTGTCCCTCTCATTATGAATTATGCCTTTCAAATTCAGAGACATTTACTGTGAAACTTAGTAATGGGGAGAAGATTAAGTCTGATTAGCCCCTGAAAGCAACTGCTAGTTCTGGCAAGTAATTTTTTATTGTCTTTGAGATGAAAAATTCTTTCCTGGGGTACAGACTCCCTCTCAAGTATTGAGAGGAAAGGTGTTGGAAGCATATGCCTCTCAGGAGCCAAAGACTTTCTCTGAAGGCCCATGTGGAGCAGACAGATAGATGAGTTTCTTCCTTCTTGCAAGATGGATTCTTCTAAACAAATGGAGAAAGGGCAAAAAGGGTAAAAGTTCTACAGAGCAACTGGGCATTCCCAGCTGCCCCCATAGGCTTGAAACGGACCAGCTAGTTTTCCCCCTGGAGTAGGGGCAATGAGTACTGCTGAAACAATCTTTTGACTCTTTTTCACTAAAAGAGAAGTATCTCATGTTAGAATCAGCTGAGAATGCTGTCTGCAGTATTGACAGCCCAGACAGTACAGGTACTGTGTCACTGCACTCCCCTCTCCTTCCTGAATAGTGAAGCTGTGTTTTGAATATATTTTGGGAAGAGGGAGTATTTTACAACATTACAAGTGTATACAAAATTCTTCCTCTAAAACAGATGTTGCTGCTCTGATTTATTCTGCTTGACAGGAATGGGTGGAGGAAAGTGTCCCTTGTTGCAAGGGAGAAACAGGTTCAAGCCAGAAACTCAAAGTGACGCTGCCTTCCTGTGAGCACATTTGACCTTTTCTTTCTAGTAGCACATTCCAATAAATGCTAAAATTAGTCCTGAGTTTTCCTTAGACCTATGCTGACAGCGGAATGGGAACTTGCGAATGTTCTAAGGGTTACCTCATAAAGCCCCTTGATACTGAATTACAGTATATGCGGGGCATAAAATGCTGAAGGAGCTGGAAATTAAAATGTCACAAATAAATCATTGTCTGTTCATAACTATTAAAGAAAAACAGACCCTAAGTCTTGCACAAAATACATTTCTCAACTTCTGCACAGAGTGTTCGTGATTTTACTAGGAGTGAGGAAAGCAGCCAAGTACTGCGGAAACTGGCTAAAGGTTAACAGTTAATTTCACAAAAAGGTAATCTTTTGTTACTTACTTTTATGATTATCATAACAAATTGTAAATCACTCTTCCTCTCTTCACTTAAGGAAATTATCTGTCCTTTTGGTGTTCAGCATTTACCCCAAAATGCTTACTGAGCTCAGAGAATGTTATTACCTCCATTCCATGCGTGGAAAGGCAAAGATAGTCACACTGCAATCTCAGCTTAATAGCCAGATTTCTTGTCTGCAGAAGTTTTGGCCTTGTGGTGCATTAGGGGTGCTGTGACAGTGTGATCTGTCCGGGGAGGAACCGGAGGTCAAGACACTCTTTGCACAGACAGAGTATGCCTGTGGCTGGAGTGCTAGAGGCATTTGAGTTGAGCCGTCATCCATCTCAAAAGGCAGAGTGACAGGCACACTTGTGCCATATTCCTCTGCTTTCCTGCCCAGTTTAGCTCTTCTGAAACTCAGCAGCACACACAGGCTCCAAGTGACCCTTTCTGGGCTGTCTCTGCTGTCCACCCAGCCAACAGGACTGCACCAGGAGTGGAGCAAATCCCCTTCCAGATTGTCTGTGAACAGGACTAGAAACATGTCACCACAGCTAAGGCTAAGAGCAGGCCTGTAATGATGCCTGTGAGCTGCTTTGGATGGGCGGGCGAGTGTATGGTGTCCCTGTTTTCTTTTTGCTTTCATGGTCCAATCCACGGACCCTCTTCTGGTACAATTTTCAGCACTCAGCCAGCAGAGTTGCTGTGGGACATAAGTTGAATTTTACAGCTTCAGGTGTTTGCAGGGTACCTACATGACCCATTGTGGGATACCTGTATGATCAGTGCTGTGTGTGCATCTAAGAAACTTTTGCCTTTGGTGTAGCCATGTTAAGTTGCTACCACATCTTCTACACCAAAGGCCCATCCCAACAAATTTGACCAGTCTGCAAAAGTGCATAGAGAGAAGTAAAACTGGAATGGACTTTGCATTCCAAATAGTCTTTACAATAATTTGTTGTGCTGATGTGTGTCAGGACAGCAAAGAGCTTTTATGATTCAAACAGCCATCTCGTTCCCAAGTGAGGTGCTGTTTTATGGATGTCAGAAATTTTTTGGGTCACCCTACAACAGAACTCATGGTTCTGTTCCTCCCTGAGACACCCTGGCATCTCATGTATCATAGACTAGCCTGCCTGCATCTCTCTTACAAAGTCTGCTTCACCAGGGAGGCCAGGATGTCTGTCATTCTTTTGTGTCTTTTCAGGCCAGGTATCATCACAGATACCTCCAGCAAAGTCCAGCAGGGCACATTCTGGCTGCCATCCCTCTGCAAGGTGGTGTGCACACATTCAGGTTGTGTTTGCCCTGGCAATATATAGAATATGTTGCTATATAGAAACATGTTAATACAGGCATCTGCATCCTGGTTCAGGTTTCCCCTGGTCACTTAAAACCAAGGACAGACAGTTTGTTAGGGACAAGCACTTACACAGACCTGCATGCTGGAGTCGTGGTGCAGGCGAAGGAGGGAAAAAGTTAATATGAGAGCCTCTTGCCAGAGGGTAACATTTGAGTTTGTAGTGTAGAACTGGTTGTCTGAGGAAGCCTCATGAGGTGTTACAGTTCTCCTAGGTGGTATAAGGCTCCACAAAAGGCCTGAACTGGAGCTCTCCAGCAAGAGGGGCTGTCGCTGAGATGGTCTTCAGGAAAAAACACAAGAGCAGATAGGAACAGCCACAGCATTCAAGGTAAGAAATAGTTGGTGCTCATCCTTTTCCTTCTGGCATTGCAACAGACTCCAAAAGCTTAGAACTATGACCCCATTAAGTGAGACCTCGTGGCTGTGGAAATTTCAGTTCTTAGGAATCTGTTATAACCCATTTAAGTAGTTAAATGCCACTCTAGTATCTTTTTAGTTTAAGTTAGATTGCAGTTTACTCAAACACTTATTTGTGCGGATCAGCACAACACACAAATTACAGCTGTCCTGGCTGTGTCCCCTCCCAGCCTCTTGTGCACCCCCAGCCTGCTTACTGGGGGTGGGGTGTGAGGGAAGGCCTTGATGTTGTGTAAGCACTGCTCAGCAATAGCTGAAACACAGTGTGCTATGTACACTGTTTTGGTCACAAATCCAAAACGTAGCACTGTATGAGGTGCTGTGAAGAAAATTAACTCTATCCCAACCAAACCCAAGAAAATAGTAAGAGAGGTAGTAGGATGAGGGAAGAGAAGGTGGAAGGGTACTAACACAATAGGGCTTTGCATCATGCATGAAGTCGTTATTTTAAATTCATTCTTTCATAAGTATGTATGATGGAGGGCTTCCTGCTAAATCTCACTTAGGTTTCCCAGGAGGGAAATATTCAGGAGAGGGCTTGGGTGAAGAGATATTGGTAGTTTGCAGAGCAGCTTAAAAAGAATGCTGCCCAAAATAAAAGCCAGAAGGAAAACGAAGGATAAGGAAAGTTGTAAAAGAAGGAACTAAACATATAATCTAGGGATAAAAGTGTGACAGAGTTGTGAAATAATTAGGTTAACTGATATATATAGGAAAATGGACAAGCCTTTGCCAAACCAGATCTTTTTCAGGTAAAGAGAAAGGCAGCAAGCTTTAAACTGCTTCTAAAATACGTGTGTTTTTTCTGACAGTTGCTGGTTGGTCTAATTTTACTTTTCTGACAAACATTTATCTAAAGCTGGCATGAGTGATGAGGAAGCTGTAACAGAGAAAGGCACAAGAAGGAAGCAAATGGATTTGCATATGAGAAAAGAGAAAACTTGCTGTTTCTTAGTAAGTGCTACATAGTGTTAAAAGCATTTGGAAACAAGAAATTACTTATACCATGTTTGTGCACTTTCTGATGCAAAACAGGTAATAGGGCTGCTGGTGGGGTAAATAGATGAGTTCCCTAGGCTCCCCTTTCCCCTAGCACCCTCCTAGCAGTACTACCTATTAAGTAAATGACCGCCTAAATGGCGAGGAAGGTTGGATTTCTTCAGTGTGTATGTTAATTTCAGTGCCAAGAGTCAGATTCCCAAGTGATGCTTCCTTTTAAGTTTTCTCTCCTGTCCACCAAAAGGATGAACAATATTCCAAAGTCACTAAGCTTGCTTGGTATCCATTTTTTTGATTTTTTAGATATTATTTAGATTTCTAACAACTGAAAAGTAAAAACATATAGGCAATGCAAAGTCTCTTGATTGAAAACAAGAGTGAAAATAACAGGTTGTTTCATACTTTAGAGGTGTATTTAGCAATTCAGCTATTATGTGTTCCTCTCTTGAGTTTGACTGTAACAGCATATAACATCCACTCACTGATGTGTGCTGTGGCACTCATACCCATACTTAGAAGGACATGCTTGTGGAATTTCAAATGCCTCTCCTTGTCATTTCCACTGGCCTTCCTGATAATTTTTTAGTAATGAAATTCCAAATAACAGTTTAAATATGTTGGGAAGATCACACTGAAAGGGCTAGAATTGCTAATGGTGATGAGAAGGGTAATAAGTGAGTTTTCAAAGTGAAGGCACACACTTCCTCCCAGGCTGATCCTGTGGATTGTATCTCCGTTAGCTGGAGGTGGCACCACTAGCACCAAGCCTGGATTCGTTAGAAGAGTTAAGGCCTCCGATGAGCCCTGCAATGCACAGTGTATGTGTGTGTGTCTGCTTCATGTGGTTCAGTCATGCAATTGCTCTTCCTTCCCTTTTCTTTCAACTTCAGACGGGGACCGTGCGCAGACCCAAGATGCTCAGAGCCTTACGAGGGCTGAGGATGTGCTATTGTGGCTTCAGGCTGCAGACCCACCCCATGGTGGATGGCAAAAGCAGAGCTGTGTCTGGAGAGCAGTAGGGAGGCTGAATGTGGGATTTTTCAAGTTAGGGAGAACAGTAAAGAAAAGAGACAGTCCATCACTAGAAGACATACTGCCAGCGGCTTTCCACTTATCTAGTCATTTTATTACATATAAACATTGTGCTGAAGGTTTGAGCATTTCAGTGACTAATGACCAAACAAAGACCTGTTTAGCACACAGTTTCAGCACAGGGCCAGTGCAAATATATTAAAACATGATTTTATGTTGTCCTCAAGTTAATTATTACACCATATGTTTCCTTTGCCTTAACAAAATTGTTTTCCTTTCCCCTCCCTAGAGTTTCTGGGTTTAGTATAAAAAAAATCTATCCCCTCCTTCAGAGTTTTTGTAGAGATCTTATTCTTCTTTGTAAAGATTTAGAGGGGGTGAGAGTTTTGGGGAGACAGTTCAAGTGGAGGATTTGTTTATAGGAGGTCTGATGGACGGCTAAGGTTCACAGCTTCATGTTTAGGCAGATCCTCTAATCCACTGTCTCACAGCACACATGGGGAGCTGCAGACCTCCAGTTTAGCTGGAGAGGCTACAGTAACACCAGTTTTTCTGCATGAGAGGCCATATAGCTTCCTTGCTTGCAATCAGGCAAGAGTCTGTTTTTGACAAAATCCATTAATTTAATGGACTCAGAGGAAAGAAATAGAAAACTTTGGGATGGGAGTAGAAACTGAAAAAGGAAGTTTCTTGGCAAGGAGAGAATGGGAGTTGAGGACAGTTTGGGAAAAACAGTTTGAGAGAGGGGTGGTGGAGACAGTCATGCAAGGAAGACAGGGACATGGAGGGCACATGAAGAAATATCTGAAGAAAAAACAGAAAGACAACTCACAGATTTAGGGTGGGAGAGTAAGAATCAAGACACTAGTGGGAGATTCTGCTGCACAGGGTGAAGTTTGCTGGAGGACTGCCTGATGAGAAAATCAGGAAAGGCTGTGACTTTGCTGCAGAGCCATCTGACTGGATAAACAATATGGATCCTATCAAGTCACTGGGGAGGACTATGGGGGAAATTTTCTCTTCAGACTGCTCTGGAATGTCTCCTCCAGGTGGACAAACTTTTCCACCATAAATGAAATCTTAATACCAAACCCACATTTATTCTATTTTGTGAACACAGTAATTGCTCCAGAATAAAATCAATTTTATTCATGCTAGAGAATTTGCATGAGTTATGCTAGAGAATTTGCATGAGTTATGCTAGCGTATTTGCCAAAGTATACAGGTCCAAATGAGAGCTATAAAACTTCTTGGTCTTGGAATGAATACATAAAAGTTGTGTTGGTTTTTTTAGGGCATTGTTTTAGTATAAACTTACAGTTAAGTGGTATTGCATATGCCTTTCTAGATATGGAATTGTTTGGGTGGAGGGACTAGCAGAGAGAGGAATGTGAATCAAGGAAGGGATCTGGGGGTTATTGCTGATCCTTATGGAGGAAAATAGGATCAGAGATCTACGGGAAATTCGTTAACTTGTGAAATTTCTAAGTTAGTGTGCTGGAGGGGGCTCAGGAGGGAGATTAGATAGATAGATAAATAAAAGTACAATAATTTCTTTTCCTACTACTTCTCTAAACTTTTTTCCTAACCACAAAAAAGTACTTTGTCCAAGCTGAATAAACCATAGCTGCACTTACATGACAGTTTTGCCAAGATACTGTGCAGCGTACACGTATTCTACGATTATGTGGCAATTGAGGATTGATCACAACTTTCATAGTTAAACTAAATTTATCATGGTGTCTCTGCAGTTTAAAACAACTCCCCCCAGAAAAACCAGACACTCACACAAAACTTCCAATTTAGGTAACCTCTGCTCTCTTTCCTGTGTTTTCTTAGTGAACAGAATCTTACAGAAGTTAAGCAATCAGGAAGTTGGAGTTAGAATCATAGAATCATTTAGGTTGGAAAAGACCTTTAAGATCATCGAGTCCAACCATCAACCACGCCCACTAAACCATGTCCTGAAGTGCCATGTCTACATGCTTTCTGAATACCTCCGGGGATGATGACTCAACCACTTCCCTGGGCAGCCTGTTCCAATGCCTGACAACCCTTTCGGTGAAGAATTTTTTCCTAATATCCAATCTAGACCTCCCCTGCCGCAACTTGAGGCCATTTCCTCTCGTCCTATCACCAGCCACCTGACAGAAGAGACCAGCACCCACCTCACTACAACCTCCTTTCAGGTAGTTGTAGAGAGCGCTAAGGTCTCCCCTCAGCCTCCTTTTCTCCAGACTAAACAACCCCAGTTCCCTCAGCCACTCCTCAGAAGACTTGTGCTCCAGGCCNCACTTCCCTGCTCCTGCTGGCCACACTGTTTCTGATACAGGCCAGGATGCCATTGGCCTTCTTGGCCGCCTGGGCACACTGCTGGCTCATATTCAGCCAGCTGTCAACTAGCACCCCCAGGTCCTTTTCCACCAGGCAGCTTTCCAGCCACTCTTCCCCAAGCCTGTAGCGTTGCATGGGGTTGTTGTGACCAAAGTGCAGGACCCGGCACTTGGCCTTGTTGAACTTCATACAATTGGCCTCGGCCCAACGATCCAGCCTGTCCAGATTCCTCTGTAGAGCCTTCCTACTCTCGAGCAGATCAACCCTCCCTCCCAACTTGGTGTCATCTGCAAACTTGCTGAGGGTGCACTCAATCCCCTCTTCCAGATCGTTGATAAAGATATTAAAGAGAACTGGCCCCAGTACTGAGCCCTGGGGAACACCACCTGTGACCTGCTGCCAACTGGATTTAACTCCATTCACCACAACCCTCTGGGCTTGTCCATCCAGCCAGTTTTTTACCCAGCAAAGAGTACACTTGTCTAAGCCATGTGCCAGGTTGTAGCTGTGTAAAGTACACTTCTGATCTGAAAAATGATATGCCCCTAATGAAGAAGTAATAGCCTGGAAAATGTTGATTTGTAAGAGGTTGTGAAGACCATCATACTTGAATCCATTTTGAAGCTTGGGTTTTGCTTAAACATGTTCTCTTTTCTGTCCCTTTTATTATGAAAAGTAGATTTTTAAATGTTTTTGAGTTTGAGGTGTCTGAGTAGGTGTGACTGGGATGTTTTCAGATCTGCTTATGTAGCAGTACACTTAAGCTCCACCAGACACAGTACTCATACCACTTGGCACGACCAGCAAAGAGGCTGTGTTACTTGTTTGTGTAGCGCTTATGTAGTGACAGTACAAATGTCCCCATATAAAGGAGGTTAAGGATTGTGACCTAAACTGTCCTGGCTGTGATGATGGACTTAATGCTGCTTAGTGATCAGCTGTGCTTGGGGAAAGGAAGAGGGCAAGCACACTGTTTTTTGAAAAGGTTGACAGACTTCAGGCACACAAAAGTATCCTTTTAATTTGCACTCTACTGTGACTCACTGATATAATTAGAAACACACTGTGTTTATGTGTATTCGTAAAACTAATGAGCTTAATTTACTCCTCCTTTAGGAATATTGAGATCCATCTTGTGTTCCAGCGGATCACAGAGGCTAGCGTTTTCATGCTCAACACCACTGTTTATTTAGAAATGTCATAATTCCCTACCCCATAGTAATTCCCAAATGCAACCACTCATAAATCAATATAGAGCAGCTTGTTTATCTTGGGAGCGAGATCAATTTAGCAGGTTAGGAATTTTGCAAAGTAAGGGGTTTGGAAAATGATGATTAGGTGTGATCACAGCTGTTAATGAGTGAATCAAAGCTGAGAGGAATTTTTGCTGAGGGTGTTCACTACATGCAATTTTTGCTTAAAACCAAAGGCGCTCCCAAAGCAGTATCACTGCATGGAATGCTGATGCCCTGCAGTCAAAGATAGTTCCAATAACAAAATGTTATTCTCTACTCTGAGCTTCTCATTCTCTGTTTCTTTGCAGGAAATCTTGAAGGATCTTGGTTTTCTCCCTGAATGGAACAGGAACAATTTTCAAAATTTAAAAAGTTTCCAGACACTCCTCCTAACCACTTCTGAACCGTAGTTGTCTTAAGTTACCATCTTTTTAAATTTTACTAGCAAAACTTACAAAATACCTGGCAAGTCATATTCAATAAAGATGACATACAATTTTCCTAGTGAAACACAACTATGGGAATTAGGGTAAAATACTGCATCATGAAGACCTGGATTTGAGGACACTAGTGGGGTTTAGCATGACAGGGTGTTTCAAATGTAGCCATTTTGAATGACCAGTCTGAATTAGACACATGTAAGAAAGTAATGCATGATAAATACATTTTCACTATTAGATCCTAGTGATAAGAAGGTTTACACCAGCATTCAGTGCAGGTTTTTTTTCCTCCTTTGTATGTTATCATTTAGAAAATAAAGGTACGTTTTTCAAGTTTTCACTTTTCAGAATTGTTTCCAGTTTTTGTTACTGAGACTGATTATGTTGGATGTCAGTACATTCTTTATTTTATAAATATGTGATTTTGAAATACAATACATTATAGTGCTTGCTTTAGTGTAATATGACTATTCCACCATAAAAACAGTTTGTTCCCCCAAGATCCAAACAAACAAAATATGTTCTGTATTTACTTCATGGGTTTAACCACAAAAAATTTGACCTTCGCTTAATTTGCATGTTTTTTCTCCATTTGAAAATATACAACATCCAATACATTCATCTATCTTGTATTAAAACCACTATAAAAGATTATTGTTTCAGTATGTAACATCTCAAACTAATACAAGTGGACCATTTTTATTTTCTTTATAATGCAATAGCAAAAATCTAAATTTTCAAAAGATAGAGAAGATTATTAATTTCAAGTGGCAGTTAATGTTATACAGGGAGAAAGGTGTCTGTGTTTATGGTTACCATTATTTGTATATATAAAACATTATATCTTTACATCATTCTTCATATACCTCCAACTTAATTTAGGTTATGAAGATTGTAGGGAGAGGTTACAAGCCAGACTCTTTATTGATTTTGCAGGTTTATACCATCTGCAGATTTTCTTCCTTTCTCCAGGAAATGGTGGGATCAGGAGATGCAGAGCACTGACAATAGAGAATGTAGGTTTCAAAAAAATCATGCTAGTTTTAACAAAATACAGAGTTGAACTTTACAGCAGTGCCAACCATTCAGGATTCCATGCAGAATCAGTGGGAGCCATCAGTCTGTATAGCTGCACATTGGGAAAGAAACCAATAAGCCTGCAATTTTCTGATACTGAGCAGTACTGATCAAACCAGGTTCCTTAACATCTTTGCACCTCAGTGCATAGGACTGTGACAGGAGCAATGGAAACTGAAAGCTAGATTTTGCTGTGAAGCTAGACCAGCTTTATTTAACTGAGTATTTATTTAGCTGGACTAGAGGGTTATGTAAGTTTCATAAAGGGTCTTGAAAGTAGGATGGGGGGCTGAACCCTGTGATCAAATATGGCAGTGTTGCTCCATGCGTTTTTGTACTCTTTTGTGTTCCTTTGGGACTTCTGTAATTCTGGAAGCCTCTTAGATGTTACAGTTTGCACAAACTCTTCTAAAGAGTGCACAGATTAGCAAAGACTAGCAAAGGATGATCTAAACAAATCTGCCTGTCTCTCCAGGGTAGCCTCAATGACAAGCTCAGCATGATTTTGAAACCACAGGCCATATCAAACAAATTATAACATTCCTAAGTGGTTCAAAATATGGCTGTGTGTGCAAAGACAAGAAGGTCCAAGGCGATGTTTAAAAGGCATTTGAACACTTAACTACAATTGCCATAAGCCTAGGTTCATAAAGTAGCTCTGAGCCTCTGCTTTTGCTGTTCTTCTTTCTAGGTAGCAGTTTCTGTTTCCAGACAGTAAAGTCCTCAGAGTAGTAGTACAACTTAAATTAAAGTTCTCTCTTCACACAGAATAAATCCCTGCCTGTAATCTGCCCAGCTGTAGATGAATGTACTAACAAGAGGCTCTGCCTTAATACAAGGAATTGCAGGTCACCATCTACCTACTTAGGTAAATTGGCTTGCAGAGTTCATAAAAACCAAAATGCTGAACAAGATTTAAAACAAGAAAAAGGATTGGAGTGCCTTCCTGCTGCCTGGATTTCACAGCCCAGCTTCTTCTCCAGTAGGTTTAGAGAGCTAGGCTTCTGAAAGTCTATCCACCAAAGCAGGGAAACGCATGGGAAGACAATCTCTATAGAGGTGCTGAGGAAAGAAATGAGGGTTGAGTGTTGGAAAAAGCCCAACAACTGATATCTGGAAGGATGTGTCTTCCTGAGCATATCATGTGCTCAAGTATACCCTTGTTAACCACTCAATGACAAGGTGTCAATATGCATGACACCAAAGCAGGTGATTCTGGAAGGTGCTGCATACCCTGAAGCTCTCACTGACCTGATGCTTTTCAGGGTTCACTAAGCACTAGAACATCCTGACTTGGGATTTGTTCCATTGCCAAGCTGATTGGCAGTTTTGAAGGCAAACAAAACATAGGTTGATTGGGGTGTCAAATGAGTACATCGGATTTTGAGAAGGGTAAAGGTGTACTAATATTTCTAGTCCTAAATTAATCTGAATAAATCTAAAACAATTTATTCCAGCTGCAAGGGGAATGCAGACAGCTGCATGATAGTCTCAGATTTCCTGTTAAATAGAGGTAAATGAATGACTGCAAAAGGGAGAAATTATCTGTCTGAGGTATTTTAAGGGTAGAGAGACAGTTACGTGTTGCAACAGGGATATTTTTCCAGTTGAAGCCTTCCTTATTTGGAACCTGTAAATGTATTTCTCTCCTCCTTTCCACACAGCTGGACACGTGTTGTCTCCTGGAATTGGAATGACCACTCATTCTATCCCGACGGTTTTATACAAGCATTACTTTTGAGCAGCAGTATCCTGTGACACCTTCATCTAATGCCTAACAACTAGAAAAAGAGAGTGTGTATTAGAATGCAGCTCCTAAATATTTGCCCAGTTCAGAAGATGCTATTAGAATAGTTATGTTCCATATGCTTGCTGAAACATAGTAATTAAACCATAAGGGAGGACAAGTTATTCCATGAGCAGCAGAACTAATGAAGCCTGATTTCCTTCAAATCTGTATGCTCTGTCACCCAACATCTCTCCCTGCAATAAGCCAGTTTCCGTTCCAGTATCCCATGAGATCTGCATCCCAGTAACTTGAGATCTTCCTGTGCTGGCAGTGTTTCCTGTTCAGCACTTGCCTCCATGTTCTTGTCTTTTTTTTTCCCCGCCCTGTGTTCTGAGGTAAGGGGAGAAACACAAGCTAGTTAGGAATGAGCTAATGAGCTAGGCAGTGTCACGTGCTGAGGGGTCAGCCAATGCACGTGGGATGAGTGGCCTGCCACCCCATGCCAAAGGCAACAGGGAATAGCTGTTTCCCCAGCTTTGCCCTCAGAAAAAATACTAGATTTTATTTTCTCTCTATGTAACATCTGGGTAATTAAATATCTTTGAGATGTCTAGTTTTGCCACTGTTATGGGTTTGTGCAGCGTGGTTTCTTTGGTAGTGGGGGAGGGGGCTGCAGAGGTGGCTCCTTTAAGAAGCTGCTAGAAGCTCCCCTGGCTCCAAGTCAGACCTGCCTCTGGCCCAGGCCGACCCCATCAGTGACGGTGGTAGCACCTCTGGGAGAACATATTTAAGAAGGGGAACCTGCAG